>CM046883.1:3891103-4145683 GCA_025688845.1 Cucumis hystrix | reverse complement strand
CTTTAATGCTTATTGTAACGTCTATTTCAATGTATTTCTTTCTTTCCCGCGTTTTATAAATAAATTTTCCAAGAACGCTGAGGAAGGTTATGACATACGTCGACGTTACCCACAACTTTCGGATTTTGATCGGCTGACTTGTTCATCGAGTTAGAACAAGTGCCGCACAATCGTCCGTCTCAAGGTTGAAACGTTACGATTGTGACACATGGCAATATAACAAATACTAAGATCATGATGGATATGAAGACAACAAACAAGAACATGCTATATATTATATTGACTTGGAGAGACACAATTCAATACGTTCATGTGAAATGTAAATCTACCATCAGTTAAAATGTTAGTAGTGTTATGAAATCGACAAACAAAGAAAGCACATAAGGGGTAGAGGGAGAAAGGAAATTTAAGATTAGAAAAAAATATTAAATAAACAAATTTTAAAGGTCTGTCAATAAAGTCAGAGGATTTATATATAATACATATCTAAACATTAGGCCCAAAAAATTAAATGGTATACGAATACAACTTAGGTTTAGTCATTTGAAGGTGTTATTTCATGCATTTCAACTACTTTGAGACAATTTATCATCCTCTAGAAAATTGAGTTTCCATTTCTTTTAATATTTGTAACATCCCAAAACTATTAGGTTATTTTTATTATCATTTTATTTTGGCTTAGTTTTGGGTGTTATTTGTGAAATTTTTTAAATTGTGGAGATTAAGTATTTTGGAAGGATAAGTGGTTAATTTATGGAAATTGGAGTTCTATTGTTAAAATTGGTTTTGGATTTATTGGTTGGTGGATTTAAATTGTAAAGTTGGAGGTATTATGAGTAAATATGGTTATGTGTATATATAAAATCATGGAGGAATAAGAATAATTATAATTTGGGTTAATATAATTATTAAGAGATGAGTACTTTGGCATTTTTGGAAAAAGAGCAAATTTATGGTGATGGAAGGGGTGGTTAATGAAGAAAGAGAAATTAAATAGGAATAGGGAAGGGAAATAATAATAATATATTTATTATTAAATAGGACTCCTTGGATTGTGTGCACTTCATCTTCAACCTTCCTCCATGTTAAAACCCTAGCCGCCGCCCCTCTTCACTGTGCGTCTCCTACCGCCGCGAATCCTACAACCGACGCAACTCCTCCGCACGACGACGACCGCCGCGAATCCTACAACCGACGAAACTCCTCCACGCGTCCAGCCGCACACGTCCGCAAGTCGTTCGTCTAGCCGCACGCGTCCGTCTCCACCAAGCCGCGTCCGAGCCGAAGCCTCTTCTAATCGAGCCATCTTCAAGTTTAGCCTCTTGCAACCTTTTGAGCCATTTGGGGTGAGTTTGTATGGGTTTGGTACACCCAATTAAATATTTTTTTATCTTAAATGAGATGGTTCAAGTGAAATTGGTAGAAATAGGACTGTGAATTTTCCAGTTAAGGTGGTGTTGGATTCAACCCTAATCATGGGGTAAACTTGGATAAGTTTGGTTGCTTAATTAAACAGTAGGGTGATGGTTGACAAGATTATTAATGTTAATTTTGTTTATGTTTAGGACTGAGTATTGTGAGGAATTGACTGCCAACCTGTGAATTATTTAGCAGATCTACTGGTAAGAGATTTTTTCCCCTTTTGATTGAGATGGAGTACCATTGGTGCATGATGTGATTATATGTATTTCTGAGATTATGTGTGTTGAGCTGAGATGTTGATTTTATGATGAGCATGTATAGCCTATAGTGTTCTGTTGGTCTGCTGGTTAGAGTCGTACCACGAGGGGTTCATCAAGATGCTCCCCTATATATGTTTGATGATTCGACGGGATCACTTACAGCCCGACTCTTCTTTAGGGTGATTCCTTCGGGTTCACCGAGAGCCCAGTTCAGTCCCGGTGGGACTACTGGATAGTGTGCGTTCGGGAGCACCATAGAGCGTGGTACTTTATTTCAGGATTCTAACAAAGAAACTAACAACACATAGGGAGACTAAGTATGGGTCTCTTACTGAGTATAATTTTATACTCATTCTTTTAAATATTATACTCATTCTTTTAAATGTTTAATTTTCAGGTAAGGGTAAAGGCAAGGGCAAGCTGGCGAATGATAAGAAATGACTGTGGTTCGCCATAGGGAATAGTTCAGCTTTTTCACATTTATGTTTCAGTAATTATATTTTTTTTGGATTTCAGAACTTTGGTAAAATTATTTTAATGTATTTCTTTTATTTTATGGGCTCAAACTAGTATTTTGTTTACCACTTTAATTACTTATTTATTTTCTTATTATTTAAATTTTTCTCAACTTATAAATTAATTTTCCTTCAAAAAAAAAAAACTATAATTATTTAAATAGTAATGACCTCAACCTTCTAGTAAAGTTGGGTTATTACAATATTGATCTCTTTTAGTGTATCGGATCGGTTTATCTTTAGTAGTTATTCAAATAAAACATGTGTACAAATTTTTTTTTCATAAGAATGCTCCTTGATTTTGAAAGGATGGCCGGAAAAACCAGCTGAAGTTGAACGGTTGAAGTTTTCGTATTACAGAAAAATGGTGTAAATAATGCATAAAACTAGTTGGTATGTTTGGAAAAAGTGTTGGATTTCTCGAACATTTCATTTAATCATAGAATTAACGACTATCCTTTCGACATGATCATCTCATGTATTTAGTACTCACCAAAGAATCGTGACAATTTGCATTCTTGGATGTCCTCGAAATTCGTCGTTTTTTCGATGTTCTAATATCCACACAACTAATCCAATGAGGAAGAAAAATGCTGCTGTGACAGCCACATCATTGGTGAGAATGGGTGAAGGAATGCCAAAGGACTTGAATTCACCTTCTTCATAGGGGTCAAAACTACAAGCCCTGAGTCGATATAGGGCTGTGTAAAATCGACAATCTTCGTCCGACTGGTCACAATTGCAATATCACCAACAGCAGCATCAAATTCCTAAAAAACCAATATCTCATATTTAGTAGAATTCTTAAATCACCTATTGAGACAAAAAACTTAAGCTGATAGATGAATGCAAATTTAATATTGTATACCATATAACAAGAATCTACTATAGAACAGGCCAAACTTCTTAAAAGTTTACTTACTTTCTGTTCAACCTTATTTACAAGCTCAAGATAGCTAGGATTCTCCTCACCATCTCCAAACAAAACGAACTCATATTTAACTGCATATGGAAGCAAATTGATAGCAGCAGTAAAGACATCAATACAATATCCTTTGATTGTTCCAGTACCATTTCCCGGCATCACGAACTCCAGATAACTAACTCTTCGTGGAACGCCAATTCGTAAACGTCTTCCATCTAGTGGAAGAACCCAACCCCGAGGTTTTGTTGTCAATCCCCCAGGCCACATTGTGCTATTTAACTGATCGGTTGACATAGAACGGTTAATTGACATAGAATATTAAGAACATGACTAGAAGATATGATAAACAACCAAAAATTAAAAACATGATCAGAAGGTATAAATCAAAGAAAGAAAAAAGAATAAACAATATGTTTGTCATCCTACCAAAAAAATATTAAAAATATGTCGCTAAATATTTATATTGTAAATAAAGAGAGGTATATATATACTAAATCACATAACAAACATATTATATTTTACAGATATATTATAGTATATATTGTTCATTTAAAAAATACATAACAAATAGAAAGTATATAATTATATGAAATGAGAATATGTATGTATGATATTCTCACTGCATATTATAAATACACTGAGAATGTGTATTCTACTGTAGTATTTATATATAAATATATATTTTAAATACTAATTATTAAGAAATATGTAGTTTATAGCATATTTAAGATGTAAATGTTTATATGACTAACAACATAATATTATTATATGATAAACAAAAAAAAACAAAAAACAAAAAACATGACTGAAGTGAAAATATTTTCGGTTACTGTATGTCACTATATATATCTTATTGTATATATGAACTGGTATATATTTGTAAGCAATATTACATAATTAGATAGTATATATGTAACAAATCACATAATATATATGTATTATGGAGTAGTATATATGTAATGATTAAAAAAAATATTAAACCATTACCTGAATTTTGTTCACCACCAATAGTGTTTTTAGCAAAGTTTCTATGCCTAAATGTTACCTGAATTTTGTGTTTAATCTCGAGTTTATCCACGTCTATTAGTATCTATCAATTGACTTTTATCGATTTAATCTCGAGTCTATCCACGTCTATTAGTATCTATCAATTGACTTTTATCGATAGAATCTGTACTATACTGCGTAAATATTTTCGTTCATTTTGCTATATTTAACAATTTTCCTTTAAAAAAATCTTTTTTAAGTTTCTAACTAAATTTCAAAATATTATGATTTTATCCTTTAAATTTGATTCCCATTTAGTCTAGTTTACACTTTTTTTTTTTTCCAAAATACCATAATTAGTGTTAATTTCTACCAATTAATTGTAAATAATATACAAAATTGTAAAAATTAAAAATTATAGGAAAATCTTCACTATTTTTCATTATTTTGGAATTTCAACCAATTTTTGTATGTCACAAAACCTACCAAATGTCACTATTTAAAGGTAATTTGGCAAGTATGAAATGAATTACATGGCCACTAAAAATTGATATCTTCAAGACACATGATAAAGGCGTTGGATGATAAAGGAAGTGACACGTGGCTATGAACACCAAGTTAATGGGAGATCTATTTTTAATAATATTTATAATATTCATTTGAGATGTTCATTACGTATCTGAAATATATCTTGTTAAAACCTTACTAAAAAACCCAATGGAAAGTACATATTTCATATATAATTTATACACTTGCAAAATACAATTTACTCCTCGTGAAGATATCACTTGAGATCTCTGAGTCGCCGCATTCTAAGGTCATCTCAAACCACACCCTCTATTACTTTTCATTTGTAAAAATATTGTTTGAAACTTATAATTATATTAATTAAAATGCTAAAGTTTTATAGGTCAATCTATTTAAAGTCTATGCTATAATTTCCTATGTGAATTGCATATGCATCAACTGCATATCATATGTTTTGTAATGTTGACATTTTGAAGAAATCTAACACATTTTTTAGAATCAATGCATGGATACTTTTCAAATTTAATGTTCTTCATACGAGGTCTATAGAGACATTTATGGTTCGTGAATTAGTAATTTGAGTTTATATAGAAATATGAACATGTGATTTGATCTCTAATTCTCTCTTTTGAATGTGTAGATACTTTTTTCGGGATATAGACTACTTGAATGTTTTTGAAGTTGAAGTTTAAGAAAAGTGTTTCAAGTCTTCCAAAAAGCGTTCAACTTCAAGAGTTTAAATAGAGCCTTAATAAATAGGAAGCTCTCTTTTTTTTTTTTTTTTGGAATCTTTAATTCATAAACTCTTTAGACAAAAAGAAACTCTCTTTTTATAGAGTTTCCAAAGAGCCAATGGAGCCTTTGACTTCGGTGATCTTTTTTTCCATCAATTGGATTTTGAGATTTGTTTGTCTTTAGACCAAAATAAGTTTTTTCTTTTTGACACGATGAACCCAACACTTATTTAGTCTAATGGTCATGGTAAAAATATGTAGGTATATCGGAATCCTCTAATTCATTTTCTTCAATTTTAAATTAATATACCTATCATCTTTTACATAGTCCTAAATTTAATAATTCTTTATTTTATCATGAATTTGAGAAATGACGTATTAAAAATTCACTTCGTGATCATAATAAAATGCCTAAAATTATTGTAAATAACAAAACGAATAAAAATATTCTATCATTAACCGATAATAACATACTCTGTCTCAACATATATTATTAGTTTTATATTAGTGTAATTTAAAAAAAAAAAACTTATTTGATAAAATTTTGAATATAAGTAGAGTTGTATAAAATAATATAATTATTAGTTAAAAATTGAATTTGTAAGACCCAAAATTGAGTGCTTATTTATTTATTTTATTAAAAAGAAAAAGAAATAAAAGCCCCAATATTGAAGGAGGAGTTTATGTGACCGACAGTGGTAATATCATATGAAACGGATAAAATAAATAAAAGCCTCAGCATTGGACACACCACGTTTCTTTCATAATAACACTTAATTGGACATATCATATCATATCATATCATATGAAACGGATCTTAATTATTCACAAATCTCTTGCCATTATATTCAATTCCCTCACCGACACTCCCTCTTTCTTTTTACACCTTTTTTTTTTCCGATTCAAAGTATAGAAAAATACCTTATATAATTTAAAAAGAATTATAATTAAATTAACTCTGACTTAATTCTTAAAAATTATTAAAAACAAAACTCAAATGTCGTTGGTAATTAATACAAAGAAAGAATATGAAAATACTAAAATAACAAAAAGGAAAAGTGTGGAGAAGAAAATGTAGTATTGGATGACGCAAGGAAAAAGTAGTAACAATTAGAAGCAAAGGAATTTTGCGTTACTGATACCCAAAAAGAAAAAAGAAAAGTAGAAATTCATATGTACTTCAAACTCTTTCATCTCCCTTCTTAATTGAATTTGCAACGAAGATCTCTATAATCTCTCTGTTCTTCTTCGCCTCAGGACCGGCGATCAATCAAATGAGCGTTTTCTGAGTTATCCAATCAAGCCAAGAACGATCGAAGAAGCAATGAACACGACACCCATCAATAACTACATTTTTGCCAAATCCGAACTGGGATATATTTTTTTTTTCTCTCTCTCTGTCCTGAATCTAGCTTGAAATTATAGAGAAGCATATTATTCAATAAGATCATAAAAGCCTGAATTTCATGATCGATTATACGGTGGTGTGTGTGTATAGCACGCTAAGATTACTATTTCACTCCGTCATCGAAATTCTTCGAGTAATTAACCGAATCGTATTTAAAAGTTTGAGGAAGACCGACGCGATCAGATCGAATGAGTTTACGGAACTCAGACCTAACTTTATAGAAAAGATGTTTGAATTTGAAACTACCTCTGGAGCAATAAGTACTAGATCCAAGAGCTTTAGTAGTTTCTTCATGATCATCGTTGTTCATCTCCAGATCTGTAGCGAAGGCAGCTTTACGAGAGAGGATCCAGGACCATCCCCAATCCCACCACTTTCGGAGAGAAGTACGGGTGAAATCGCGCATTGACGACACGGATTTGGATCTGGGAAAGGACCAGGAAGTAAGGGGCGAAGAAATAGGGTGGATCTTGAAGGAAATGGAAGAGAGCCTCCGGCGTAGGGTTTGAGTGGAATATTGGTGAGGTTGGGAGAGAGGGAGAGCGTCGTTGAGAGGGGGAGTGGGTAGAAATCTCCGCCCCGGAATGGAAGCCATAGTGGAGGAGGAGGATGATCGGAGGAGGGTGTGAGAGAGGGAAGGAGAAGTGTTTGGGGGGAAAGAGAGAGTGTTTTTGTTGGGTTTTTGGCGGGGGGAGGGGTTGAATATGATTATCGTGGGCCCTAAACTACTTCTCATCTTCTATTTCTCAAATCTCAAATCTCACTTCCAAGTTTGTTGTTGAGGGATTAACTCAATTAGCACTCGTATAAATGATTTTTTGTCCTCATATTGATCTACGACAAAGTTTAAATTTATTAGCTTATGAAAACTTACAAGTTTAATTGACTCAAATGATAATTACCTGACATTGTTCTATGTCAAAGTTTAAGGGACCGTTTGGAGCAAAGATCATCTAGAACTATAATTATCATATTTTGCTACAGAAAATACTATTTAATAGTTTTCAATTAGTTATAGTAAACACTATTTTAAAATTCTTCAATTTTCTACAATTTTTACTATTTGACGATCATACTTTTTTTAAGGCACCATTTAGAGTAAAAATTATCTAAGACTATAATAATCACATGAAATACTATTTAAAATTTTTCAATAAGCTACAATAAACATTATTTTAAAACTTTCAATTTGCTACCCTATTTACTATTTGACATTCATAATTTTTTTTATTATTTGCCTACATTGTTTACTATTTTCTTATTAAACTAAAATAGTCTATACACCAAACACATACTATTATAACCCAAACTAAAATAATATATACCCCAAACAAAAATCATTCTAATCAAACTATAATAATCTAAGACTATAATAACTCAGCTCGTTATTTCAAATAGTTTCCAAGAGTGTCCAAACAATGCTCAAGAATAACCTTAATGAATGTTGTTTACACCACTTTTTTAAAAGTAATGAAAGATAACTATATGTCATTGTTATAAATTAGAATGTAATAAAGGCATGTTAATTATTCATATTGTTTCTATCGCAATTTTAATGAGCATGAAATTTAGGTCACTTTGGTACTTCACACTCTAGGGCTATTCATTTTTTTTCCCTTTGTTGCTACTAAGGGCTCCTCCTCTACTCTTTGCAGTCTCGTTCAACTAATTTAATATGATAGTATTCTCATGCTCGGTCTCTTTCTCTGACCTATATCACTCTCTCGTTGATGTGTGTGCTCGTACTCATGCATCGCTTCTTTGAACTCTCATCAATGGTGCGTGAGAAACAGTATAGATAATTAAATGTTGTTAGTGTGAATTGACGATTATAGATTTTCATTTCTCGTTATGAAAAAAAAAAAAAAAAGAAGAAGAAACGGCATTAACTACTCAAAGTTTTGGTCATTCGTAAGAAAAATTCATAAGTACTGATTTCTTTTTTCTTTTTTGGAAATTTGATCTTTTAGTCTCTGTATTTACAATTATAGATGAGTTTGATTTATAGAGTTTCAAAATATATTATTCTAATTCTAACATGTGAGAATGGGTTTAAAATGTCTCCAAGTAATTTTCTAATTTATTGTTTTAAATGCTGATATGACGCTTTTTTTAAATGGTCTTTTTCTCTCTCCTCCTAGAATTAACCCGGCCACTCTTACTCCTCTATTATTCTCTAATTATTATTGTCAATATAGATTACAACAAATATCCTTGAACTTTTCTCTTTGTTTAGAAAAGAACTATGTACTTTATAAACGTGTATAGAATATAACCCATCAATTTTCATAAGTGCTCAAACCTACATTAGTAGTATAAATTTTTTAGAATTTCGAATAGTAATCAAGATCTAAAACTATGTTTTGATCACCTAAAATGATGTGGTGAACCAAATATCCGTTCTACGTCACTTACCACACCTTTCATATCTCAAATTTCATCCAAGCAATTTCTACTTGTGAAAGGTATATCTAAAACGTTTATGAAAATTTAAAGATAATATTGCAACAGATAAAAGAATTAGGGTATTTTTTCATCCAATAACAATTTTCAAGATATTTTTCATAATTTAACATTATTTTTGCATTTAAAATTTCATATATATAATATTTAAAATATTTCAAAATTTCATCAAGCTATTCATAAAAACTTGAAAACTAAAAATATAAATTTAAAATCTTAGGTAAACATCTAATTTATACACTTGTTTATAGCTATTTTTCTTGATGTCACTAGAAATAGTGTTTTGTACACAAATGTGGAGTTGAGTTAAAGATTCAATCTTCAATCCCCTACCTATTGTGGGGGAGAAAATTAGTACTTATTTATGTGCTTTCTTTAAAATTGAAGTTGAAGTCACTTTTTTAACATTGTGATTGCAAAACTTTAATACAAATTACCTCCAAAAGCCAATAGGCTTCAATTTGAATAAATATTGGATGGATTTTGAGTGTTGACCATTAATTTTGAACAAACATCTAATTGGGCCAGCTAAAATACAAGTTTCATGATTAAAGTGTACATAAAGTAAAGTTTGAAGTTTACTCCTTAAACTTGTAATGTTCTGTCTAATTGCTTTTTCAATTGAGTTAAAGTGTATAATACATCTATAGTCATTATTTTTATATCTAAAATATACTTAAAATATTTGACATTCTTTAAAAAATTACTAAAATTGTAAGTTATAAATTGATTAGAGCATCTAATAGGATCTTAAAAATTTAATTTTATGTCAAATAAATCCATAAATTCTTAAAATAATATAATGGCTAGAAGGAACAAACACTTTTTCAAGTTGAAGAATCTATCAAACAAATTTTAAAGATACAAATCAAGAAATTCATTGAACTTTATATACATGTGCGAGCATGAACCAATAACATGTCATGTAACAATCCTTCGTCTTTAAAAAGAAAGAAATTTAAAGAGAAGAATGAGAAGAAACTGGTGTGATCTTGAGGAGACAGAGCATTATCTAAGTTTGTGAAAATATTGCAATGAACATTTCAATTAAAGAAGTTAATAGCCATAAATTTCTGATGGCAGTGTTTTGAGATGCAAGATGACAATATTTATGAGCCCAGCCTGGTGAACTCCATTATTTTTTTTTTCCAGGGGACCATTCGCATTTATTATTTATTCTTCCATTATTACTATTGTTATTATATATACATACATCTATATATAGTCATAATCATTAGAAGAAAAAGAACAATAAACGGTCTCCATGCTATATATATATGTATATATATATATATATTAATATCATAATAGTAGGCTTATCAACTGAAAAATTAGTGAATAAATGGTCTCTTTGATTAACTGATCAACCATAAGTTTAAAAACCATATAGTCATGTTTCTAAGCTAAAAAAAAACAGTTTAATTTAGTCCCTAAATGATTTCATATTTAACGAAGATACTAATGAGAGAAGAAAAAAGAACAAGAAAAATCTCGTCCGAAAAAGATGACACACATGCTACTTCTCTTATTGTTCTTAATTAGCTTTCATCAAAATAGGTTTTGTCTAATCTTTGCTAGCATCAACAAAATTTTCTCGTTTTCTTTTCAATAATTGCCGATTCGTCTTTTTTCCTCTCACTCCCTCTTTTACCCACTCTCCGGTTTTGTTATCTACACTTTCACTTTCTCACTTCTTTCAAATATTGAATGCTACAAATCATGAGTGTGACCATAAGAATCACGACCAACTAAAGCAACATTGGTCGTAAAACATGAACAAGAAAACTTCCAAAAGATTTGAAGGATAGCTCATAGATTATTAAGGCATGAGTCTCATTTGAAGATTCCATGATTCCACACCTTACTCCAACACTGTTGTACAAAAAAAAAACTAAAATAAAATGTTCATTACCTTGTAAAGTGCTTCACAAGGATAGGAAAGTAAATTGGCAGGTTGACCTGAAGTAGCAATCATATGTAGCTTTTCCAATCTTTATATGGAACACAGCCTGAAAGAAAGAAGCCTTTGAACAGAAATGAAGGACAACAAACATGTGTTAATAAGAATCAATAATTTCCCACTGTTTCAACAGAGCTTTATCTAAGAACATTCTCACATATATTTCTATGCTAAAATGAATTATGGATATAACTTTTCCCAAATTCTTTTGCCAATGCCTGACTTCCTCCTCCTTCCCCCACAGAAACCAAAACCACAAAAACAGTTGTGTAAATATGTCTAGCCACATCGGCTTTGTGCCTGCAATATGAAAGGGTTGAAAATAAATTGTTGCCCAAATACCGAGTCCATACAATCCCATCTCCATCACATCTATGTCTCATAGTTATAGTAGCCTGCTCAGAGATCTGATAAGCAGTTTTAAATTCCGTTTTGTTGCCTCGTCACCGGTGAATCCAAGAACTTCGGAGCTCAAACTCTGAAACATTGAGAAAGGAAGGATAAACAAAAGAGAGAATTACAAAGATAAAGAAGTTGTAAAGAACAGTGTTTTATCCACAGAGCATGTGCTTGAGGTGTGAGTCTCAGGCTTGATTTCCTTCTTTCTTTTTAAAATTTTTCTAATCTTAAATAAAAGCTCTATTTTCTTAGATTTATTGTCTTACTCTTCATCATGTATTAAAATTTTATTTACATTTGTTTGTTTTTTACCATTGTGCTCGAAGCTATTATATGCTTTAATGCACCAAGGGCTTTAAAAAACACTGGTCGGAAAATCAAGAAGAGTTTGACTAATTAAGAACTCACCTCTATGTTCTTCAAAGTATGAATTAGCGTATAAATGGACTTCTGAAGCAGTTCTGTGTTCTCCGGGGTCAGAATGGATGCCTGCACGCTTCTGTAAAACAGTCTCAAAGAACGTGAGCATACATCATGTAAACGAAATTCATAATAATCGACAGAATATATTTAAGTTTGGGATCGAAGGAATGGAAGAAATTAACAAAGTTAACCGAGGCATTCTTTCTTTTATTTCTGTTTCATTTTTTACAAGGAACAAGGAATGCTCCAGTACTATGAAGTAACCAGAAACATCCTAGAGTGTAGGTAAGTGTAAGGTACCTAGATAAGTATGGTATTAGGCAAGAGAGTATAATGGTAGTACTGTTAGGCACCAAAGGTAGTTATGCGATGTCTTGGTCCCACATTTTTTAGAACTGGATGACCAATGTGGCACTTAAAGTGTCATGGCTCCCCCCCTCCAATAGCTGGCTTTTGAGGTGTGGTTCTCCAAGGTGCTTAAGTACATAACAATGGGATCAGAGCAGGTTATCGATGTTTTGGAGTGGAACCAGGGGAAGGTTCTAATTGAGTGTGGCTGAGTGAAGTACCTTTTAGCCGCTGAGATGTCGGCTTCCCGGGGATGGGATATTGTTAGGAACCAAGATAGTTATGAGATGTCTTTGTCCCACATTGGTTAGAATGAGATGACTAATATGGTACTTAAATGGCTTGGCTCTTCCACTTCAATAGCTGGCTTTTGGGGTGTGGTTCTCCAAGGTGCTTAAGTACCTAACAGTAAGTTGCACAACATTACAATAAGAAGACACCAATTTGAAAGTTGGATATGGCAGGAAAAGTTATGGTAAAGCTCTATTCACAGTTTCCTCGCTGTTATACCTCGGAGAAACTTCTTATTTCAGCTATTTGGAAATTCGAAATTCAAAAAGCACAAGGTTAAAGTTTTTCCGTAGATGTAGACGCTTGGTAAAATGAACATTGTGGAGAATCCTCAAAGAAGCATAGAGGATGGAGTATTTTTGTTTCCTTTTCTTATTTCAAGGATATTTGTTCCGTAATTGTTCTTTCAGCACAGATAATTGTTAAAAATTGCTAGAATATTTTCGAATTCACAAGTATTTTCATAAAAATGCTTAATGGAAAATTACTCAACATTTGTGGTGGATTATTTATTGATGAAATTCACAAGTTTGACAAACGCTAGTTAAGCGGATGGAGAAGCATAAAAGAATTTTTGAAAAATAGAGCAAGGTTTCTCCAAGTCCAGTGATCTAGACTAGTCTCTAGTGAATTGTCAAAGGATTGAAAACTGTAGTACCTTTTCATTTCCTCAACAGGGGTGCTTTATTAGAAGATTTGTGGCCATTCAGAAATCAAAGCTCATCTAAATTAAAATTTTCGATATCAGACTTTAGAGTAGTTTACCTTAAATCTTCCGTAGCATGTGAAAGACTTCTAGTTAAGCTTTCAACTTCCTTTAGAAGACCACTGTCACGAACCTCGGCAAGCAAAGGTTGAACATCTTCAGCCATGGCTTGAATCTGAGACATCACTACATCAAATCAAAAGAATTTGAATGAGAAGATAATTAGATCCATGGGACTATATATCTAACTCACCAAAATGGACAGACAAACAAGAACCTAATACATTTTAATAAAACAAATTCTTGGTTCCGTTCAAAGGCTGAATACCAGAATATCTAAAACAAACACCCATTTTCTAGCCGCAACACAACTCCTCATTTATGTCATAACTATAAATGTTTTTATCATATTTGCTCTTTAAGAGTTTTTTTTAGCTACAATACATATTCTTTGTAGTACATACTGTATAGGTCAATCTAGAAACCAAGCCTAACAAAATATCAGATTACATGGAATTGATGACTCACGAGTACTTCATAGCTCCTTACTCACAATTTTTTTAATAAGCTTTTCATCCTCTTAACAAAATCTGTAAACATGCCCTCTACGTAGTACGTACTGTATAGGTCAATCTAGAAGCCAAGCCTAACAAAATATCAGATTCCATGGAATTGATAACTTACGAGTACTTCATAGCTCCTTACTCATAATTTTTTTTATAAGCTTTTCATCCTCTAAACGAAATCTGTAAACATCTCCTCGAGCTACCAATATAATATATTTTTACAATATTTACAAAATATAAACAATCACAACTTGAATAACTATTTGTCCAGAAACCAAGCTAGCAAACAAAGATTAAAGCATGAAATTGTAAGGAGTCACACCTTTAAAAGCAAAGGCTTTGCTTCTTCAATAACCAAAGCAACTCGCTGGGCTAATAAAAATGTATTGGTAAGCCCTATTTCCTCTGCTTCCCGTCCAAGCCGAGTGAAAATTCCAACTAATGCATCCAAACTTACCCCTTGATGTCCCTTAATTTTCTGCTTATCACATAATATTAAGCCTTCTTGATTACATTCCGGATCAAGTGGTCCTGCAGAAGGAACTGGGATAGGATCCCGGGGAGTAATGTCAATCATTGTCTCCATAAGAAGACCTGATTGGTTTACTTCAACCAATGAATTACGGGGTATAATTATTTTATCATCTTCAACCTGCAAGATGGGAGGTAGGACTTATTTTGTGCATTAAAAAATGTTAAAGAAAACAAACTCACGCCCATAGGCAAACTATTATGATGAAGATTTCATGAACTACAGGCATATGCTGCAATGCTCATGTTAAAGCATTCTTAAAAGCTTTGATTATCAAGGAAATGAAAACGTCCCTCTTTCTTTAGTTCTTTCTTCTCACACATCTTAGTCAATGAAATTTTAATCTCTTTAAGTCAATGAGCAACTCTCTTTGTTCACGAGCTAAAAATAGGAATGACAAAAAGTGCTTTTGGTTCATCAAAAGTAAGTTTCAAGATTTTTATAGTTTTAGTTAGATAATCAAAAGTGATTTTTAAAATTCTAAAAGCATGCAAAGTGCTTCTATGAGAATGATTCTTCCTAAAAGTATTGATAGAAAATGTGTTTTCATTTAAAAGCGTTTCTTTTTCAAACCCATCTCAAACACATCCTTAGTAAGATAAAACAGTATGTTCTAGTCAAACAGGGAAAAGGTATGAATAAGAAGCATACAGCATACCTCAACAACAGTCTCAATACACCTCAGGGAAGGGTTAACACGAATGACATTGCCTACAGTAACTCCTCTAATTCTTACAGGAGTTCCAACAGAAATGCCACTAGCCTGAGCAAACTCGAAGACAGCCAAGTATTTTCTAAATTTAGAACGTAGTTGAAAGCCTCTCAACCAAGCCAAACTGAGTGTGAGGAGTATAGCACCTGACACTAGGAACAACCCAACCCCACCTTCCCATATGCTCCTTCGACCGAACCCAAAATTACTCAAAGGACGCAATGTTTGCCTCCACACAGTACGAGGTACATCAAGAAAAAGGGAAAGTGGATTCCTTATTTCTGAAGATGATGGGGGCTGACTATGTCCAGCATCAGCAGATGTAGCCTTTATCTGCATCACTTTTGATTTCAGACTCAATGGGAGATGATAAGACAACCTACTTGAAGATCTATGTGGAAGGGTAACCAAGGATGAGGGTAACGTCACAGAACATGTTCCAACCTGCACACGAATACCTCCCACCATTTTTGCACAACAGCAACTGTAAAAGAAGATTTAAACAACTGCCTGAGGAAACATACAATTTTGGAACTATCAGCAGATAAATCAACTTAAAGAACAACATTTATTATTTTCCATTATTTACTTGATGTTGAAAAAGAACTTTTAAAAGAACACCAAGTCATAGACAAGTCCACATTCAGTTCAATGATCAAGAATGGCACCCATAAATCAAAGCAGAGGTCATGATAGGCGAAAAATAGTGCAATTAACTATCAAAGATAGAGAAGGAAAAAACAGATTGGCTGCCAAGGAATGAAATAAAGTCTCCTTAGATGATTTAACTAGTTGGTCTAATTAAATGGAAAGTATATTTAAGATCCATAAAAAGTTTCGACAAGAACAAGCGAACAAGGACGTGAAACCATATATCAAGAGAAAAGTCATGATTGGTGGACAAATAAAGCATCTCATAAGCAAGAATGAAATAAGGAATCAAACAAGCAGCTTCAATTGTAGTGTAGGCTAAAACGCTTACTTTGACTTGGTTATTTAAAGTAAATGGTTCTACCATGTGAGCTCCATAAGTGAAAGTATTCAGCTTCGAATCAAAATAAGTTAAAGCACAAGTTGCTAATAAACCTATGACTAACAAGAAGGATAAAACCCCATGAACAGAAAAACTAGAATGTAAAAAGGAACTTTCTGCACAGTCAGACTTTTAGGAACCTAGACGTAGTCAAAACTCATAGATTCTGGCATCTATTAAGACTTGACATTTATTTTAAAACCAACTTGAATTCAACATTTATAGAAACTCATATAATAACCAATTCAAACTTAATTTTTTGGGATCCCAAATAGAATATCGGAAAACCTCCAAATTCTTTAAGATAACCAAATAAACACAACGAAAAATTCCTTGACGAGAAAAGAGACTCGAACTAAACGTGGAAATGGTTCAAATAGATTATAAACATAAATAAGATATCTCCCATGGCAATATGATCCGACTCTACTGCCAGCCTAGGTTCTTTTTGTTCTTAACTCAAAAGAAAGTTTTGGAAGAAGAAAAAAGGCAAATATTTTTTAAAACACAGAGTAAGAGTCCTCGTTGATGGGGATGGGTCATAACATGCAAAAGCAACATGCAGGTTTTATATAGAGGGAACTGATGTAGCCTAATTACTAAAAGGAGAGAAATTTCCAAGAAACTAACAAAATCTTTATTATGAATGAGAAGATATCGAATACAAGCGGCGATTCTCTATTTATGGAGAATTACAAGAATCCTAAAAGGATAACTAAAGGGGGTTAACAACTAATTTGGTAATTAAAACATAACTAATCAATGATTAACCAAGAATAACTTCACACGGACACACCGGGTCAGAAACCTCCATCAGTTCCACTCGAAATGTCGACAACTGACTCTGATACTATTGTTAGGTATTTAACTACCTTGGAGAACCACACCAACAAAGCCAGCTATTGGGGTGGGAGTGGCAAGCCACTAAAGTACTACACTGATCATCCCATTCTAACCAATGGGGGACAAAGGCATCCCATAACTACATTGGTTCCTAACAAATACATGGTTAATATGTCTTTCATGGTAAACACAAGGGATCACATACAACATGAAATAATGCCACCCTGACCCTTGCATCAATTGAAATCCAATTTCTTACAAATTCTTTCCTCCACTACGAAATTATTTATCTAATTCAAAAACAGAACATCAATAAATCAGAACCTCAGTCCCAAAATCAGGTGGTAATTGAGTGTTTTAGTTTGGGAAACACTAGTGGTCAAAATCGAAATCGAAATCGAAACTAATGGAAAACACCCAAAACAACTCACCCACTGCTACTGCAGAAGGATGAATGTCTGACTGAAATGTGATGGCACCGTCAACTGCAAAATCGTAAACAGTGGCTGGCAGCAATCGATACAGTGAGAGAAAGAGCAAGATCTGGTACAGTGAGAGAGAGAGCAAGATCTGGTACCGTGAGAGAGAGAGAGAGAGAGAGAGAGAGAGAGAGAGCAAGATCTAGTGGCTGCAAAGTCGTTTGAAAAAGAGGAGGATAGAAGAGGCTGCAGAAACCGTTTGAGAGAGAGGGATTTAGGCTGTGAGAGAACAAATTTTCCAGCAAGACGGGTTTGAGTGCCAAAAACTCAACCAATTCAGTTTTACTTTTTTTTTTTTCTTTAATTTTAAAACAAACCCCAAGTGACTACAGTAAGTCAAAATCACAATTTTCCCCAATCCAACCTCCTTATGCAGCCCAAACCTAAATCTCTCGAGATATTTTAAACTCTAACAAATTTGGGGAACCAGGTAAATTTACCTAGGGCGTCACACTTTCAGTTTCTGAACCCCACATTTCTCCAGAGTAAATTTTCTACACAATTCAAAACAGATGGAAGTTTTCCTCCCTACATCACCCCTCCATACATGACACTTAGCTTCAGTATTCTATTTCCTTAAAGTTACGAATAATCTGTTTTCTCGTACTTTTCAAACAGAAATGGAGATCCAATTCACTCTCCCTGCTGCTAAGAATCATATCAGTAGAATTTTCAGATTCCAGAGACGGCAAAAACAGTAGTAAGCCTTCTCCACTACTTACGTTCGCTTAATACACTAACATAAGTAACGTAACACAACAAAAAGCACAAAAATCCAATGTACGAAATCAACCAACTAACGGCATCCTCCTCATCAAATCAGCTAAGCCTAGATATAAAAGACGAATTCTCCCAAAAGAAATAATACATAAAAAAATCCACATCCAAACAATTATTCATTGAATAAACGCACAACTATAAAAAAGACAACGAAATCCAAGAAATTATAGCAAATCCGAACTGATAGCATAGCATAAATTACGCACCGGTAACTCGAGATTGTAACTACACTAGAGTAGAGATGACATCCAGCCAACAATTCCAAGCAGCAGTAGAACAGGAATTAGAACCACGAAATGGGTGAAAATGGGGAAGAAGAGAACTGCTTGAATACTGCCATTTCCGGACTCTGAAGAGCGTTCTCGTAGCCAAAGGTCAGACGCTGTTACCATTTTAACCCTCGAAATTTTAGACCCATTGGAATCTACGATGCTTGTGAATTAAGCCCAATTAGATTTTATCAAATTAAATTACCATCGCTGCCCCTTCCCACATTCAAATGGTTCGGGTCTACCTCAACTAATCTCATTCAATAACCTACATCACTATTTTGTTAGATAATATGATACTAACTTCATCTTCACTCATCTACTTAAGTTTTTGGTTTTGGATCGATCTAAGATAATGTCAGAACAATGATCTACATAAACTTAAGTATACTTATTGATGTCAAAACTTAAATTCAATCGCTGCATCCAAACAAGAGTCTTGAAAGATATGAAATATGGTTAAGAATAATTTGAAACATTAAAAGTTACTATCCATACATCGATAAAATGCTCCTTTACGACAATCACAAATTTAATATTAAAAGTTACAAATGTGTTTTTCTCGTACTTTTCTTTCAAATAGAAAATGCATGTGAATGAGTAAAATACTAGTTTTCACTTTTCATTTTTAAAGCAATACAAATAAGAATGGCATACCAATTACCATGATAATCATCGTTGTGAGTTAAACTTTTATAACATTGTTTATTCAAATTCAAAATCAAAATTGACTTCTTTTCTTTCAATGTATTTGAACTTCAAATTGGACATTACCATAATTCTTTTAAAGAATAGTACAATAATTTTCTTTAACAATTATTCTTAATTCCTATTTCACCTGCCTCTGATTAAATTTTATGAATAATATAGATGGCCAACGTTGATAGACGTCAATCATAATATAGACCACTTAGATTAAAATCGAACCCAATCCCCTCATTAGCCTTCCATATGGCAACTCAACTACAGAGAGAGAGAGAGAGAGAGAGAGAGATGTTTCCATCGTATAGAACTTCTATATAAATACATTAAATATGTGAATTTATGGAAATAAACAGTAATTACAATTAGAACCATCATAAACATTCAACTTAAATAAAATCAAAGGGAAAAAAAAAAAAACGACTCCCCCTCCATTTTCTGTGCTCATGCTCTCTAAAAAGAGGGTCTTACTGCCTTCCTCAACCCTTCTTTACTTTAGCGGTTTTGAACCTCATTTTTATCTAACTTTCACCATCATCAACTCAACCACAAGAACTTGCATCCAAGTTGGAAATCGACAGTCGGAGATTGAATTCCAAACCGATTAGAGAACTATCAAATGCCAAGGCCAGTGAAAGTTCTGCAGAAAAAGAGTGCTGAAGTTGCAGTTAAAAGATACTAAAATGTCCTCAGCCTAATTATTGTTCTTTCAAGTTATATCTCAACCTCACCGTTTCGGTAATGAAACCGTGTATCTGGTTTAAATTCAGGGTAGAGAAGAAATAATTCTTCAAGAGGATGTTCAACCTTTTCTTCTCCAACCATTGTACTCTCCGTCTTGCTGCGCCAGAAAGCCATTGCATTAGCATGTCTTGAAACATTCAAATTCAATTTAAAGTTTAGTTTTACAAGTTTTATACCATAAAAATTAATTTTGAAATATTAAAATCGTGTTTGAGGATGATTTTCAAAAATGACAAAAATGATTCTAACAATTTTAAAAACAAAATCCCGTCACATGGCATTCATACAAAGTGAATCAAATTGGAGCACAAAGGAATGTTCTAAAAAATATATTTTATTCCAATGAGAATGACTACCTATTTCTGCAAGATGTCAAACAAACGTAATGATAAAACTTCAACAGAAGGCAAATGCTCTAAAATTCATAAAAATATGTATCATTGACTTACATAGGTTTGCCAAAATGCCTCATCTGAACTTCCTTGAACACAATAGGAGCTGCTTCATTACGCTCAGGGAAGAATTTCGGTGATTCAATTTTGTTCACCCCGCCCTCATCAGAGTGCTGAAAAATCACCTGCTAACTCAGGCCAACAAAATCCCTTGAGAATCACAACCCCAGCAACTGTTTAAGTCTCTTTGTTCCACTGTCAATAAGAACATGCATACAAATACGTTTCAGATCCTAGTCTATAATTCATGCAAAAAATTTAATGATAGGTCACTGACATTAAAATCGCACCAAAAGTAACATAAACAATATATAGAGCGGCATGTCAACATGCATGTGTTTCTTACAAAAACAAAATTCATTATTCCATCATACCTTTTAGAAAGAGAAGGCATCAACTCCTGACAAACTTGAATAATTACTGAGTCACTTCCCTTCGCCCTAATATGAGTCTGTTCAACTTCTGACAATGCAAAATGAAATCAACAAAACTCAGCTACTAACTTAAATAATAACTATCAAGGAGAACCAATTTATAACAACTCTAGTTATGCCCTTTTTTTATTGGTCAACCTAACGAGTGCCTCCAAAGTCCAACCTATTGTCACCTTCTAAAGGTTTTTACAGGTTAAGTTTATTTAATATACCATAAATACTGTAGGAAAGGAACTGAAATCAGAGCTCAGACAAAGGCATATATAATTTGAGAACGGATACCAGGAAGGTCTTCTTCAATTGAACAGTTGCTACTTAGATATAAATTAGCACACCAATCTAACTCTATGCCTTCATTCTTTGCAAACTCTCCGAGCAAGCGGCCAATGAAATTATAAGCAATCATGCTAGTTTCATCACAAGCTTCTTGAACAACAAGGTACTGATTATTAAACGTGCTTGGTTCACTGTGCTCCATCTGATGCATGGAACATGGCATGTTGAAAGAACTTGAACAGGGTGTTTTGGCAGTATCGCCAGTAGTGCTGTTACCCAACAAAATATTTGGTATGTCTTTGTTCTCCACTTGTTGGTTAGAAGACAGGTTATACGCATCATGTTGACCTTTGGATTCCATGAATGAAGGGTGGTAACTAAAAGAAGAATCTAAAGAACCCTCCCTCTTGAAATGCATCGGTGTAGAATATTGGAAAGACTCCACATCTGCATTATAACTTGGGGATAATATATTCCCCACTGAAGAATGATCCAAATTGGCTGGCATTGATTCCCCCGTACCTTCAACATAAACAGAGCGGGATTCATTGTCTTCTCGAGGCAGGCCATCACAGCTATCCTCATCATGATCATCAAGATCATTATCACTTTCTTCTAACTCTTCCATATATGCATCAGCAAAGTCATGTTCAAAGTCACAGTTAGGTAGTAAATCCCAAACTACTTGTTTCATCTGAGCACTCAGACTAAATACACATTCCACTTCCTCTTCAATTTCATCTTGTGAGAAAACTGAATGTGTCGCAATTTGAGAATCTGCATTTATCAAAGCTAGAGCTTTCAAAAGTGACTTTGGCACAGTGTCCATATCACTACATTCAAAAAGATAGTCTATTAACATCCTCTTAATACAAGATCTTAGACTCCTATGGGACACTTTTGCATTGGGATCCAAAAAAGACTTCACCTGTTTGAGATTCTGAAAGTTAACCCTATAGCTAATAGACCATATGGCTTTTACTATTTCATTGTGCAAGCTTTTCATTTGGGGTGAGAAGGGATAGAACTCAATTATGGACGAATTATGGCGACCCGGTACTAGTTTGAGTGATAAATCAGCCACCGCCATGGCTTTTGCAAGTGATTCTTGCAATTCATCTCCTTCACCAATCGATGAAAGCATCTTCTTACTAATCTTTGTAAGAAGATTAATAAGACAATCACGACCCCGCCCATGCCTATTACGTTTCATCTGAGGCATAAACCGAACACCTACAAGCTTTCGATGCATGGCTAAGAGAACTTGGGTGGGCAGGTCTCCTAAACCATACAGTACATGTGATACAGCATCATGGTTAGAGGACAAACTTGATGTCAAATTTGTTGAGCGTCTTCTTCGAAAATTTTTTGAGTCGTTGAGAAGTTGAGCCAATTGTTTAACAATTTCCAATTGACGGCAATCTTGACTTTTCCTTCTCAGAACTTTTGGAATAAATTCCCTGATGGACCTTTTCAGCTTCCAGCGAGTCTTTTCCAATTGGGCAGAGTTTTCTGTAAGTATTACAGCAAGAAGGTAAAGTCCCCTGGTGCTCAGATCATTGAGACACGACAAGATGAGTTTTCCAACTTTGCAAGTGTCTGATATTTGATCAGCACGAATACCAAGATGCCTTGTTTCAACACCTAACGCTCCAAACGCTTCTTCAACTCTTGTTTTGACAGTCTCGTAAAAAATCTGAAAAACAGAGATTGAAAATGACAAAACACAGAAAGTAAGGTTAGCATTTTCAAAAGATGGATTGTTACATAAATAATATTGTAAACTTGGGACTGAAGCCGAGCGAAGTAGACAAGGATTCAAAGTTAGTTTCCATTCCTGCCTTTGAACAATGAAATAAAGTAATTGAGGGAAGAAAAAGGTGGAAAATCTACTTACATCATCTTCTCTCAGCAACGATTCAGGCAGGTTTCTAAGAAGACAACAACAAATCATTTATTAAAGCAAGGAAACCAATGTACTAGTTTTAATTTAAACGATTGGTCAAACAAATTTTCACTTACCGTTTATTTAAAAAGTCTGAATGATCAGGATACTTTTGTCTAGACTCAGATGTAGGAAGCCCCAGCAGCCATCTGCATACATTCGACAAAGTCAGTTCTTCCAAACCAGCCTACGTACAAACCCTCCCATGAGTTCTCAAATACTAGAATTCTAAGACACTCTCTCCAACAACAAACTATTAAAACGATAATAAAAAAACATTCCAGTCAAATCTGTTTGTTTTCCATTCATCCAACATCACATGTCACACCCATCAAAGTGCTATTCATCAATCTAAATTTATAGAATCCAATTCCAGAAGATTGGAAAATTGCACTATCATCATCCAAAATCATGTCAGAACCATCAAAATGCTATTTACCAATCACATACTCTAAATTTATAGAAATTGTTTCCAGAAAATCGGAAACTGCAGCATGAGCATCCAAATGACTAAAATAAACAAATCCCATCTGAGCACTGCGCTGAATTCTCTGAAAGAGCTAAATTGGTAGTCGAAAATTCAATATCAATAATTCAAAATCTATTTTTCACGTCATTAAAGTGCAAGCAAACAGATTCATAAACCGATTGTGGAAAAACATATACCTTCTTTTAGATTTCAAAAGGGCCTCATGACGCCGAATTTGTACCAGAAGTGCTTGAGAATCGGTCTTATAAAACTCCATCGGATTGCTAACGTTCCAGTGTACACTAGGGTTTTATTTACACAATAATGGAGAAGAAGGGTTTAGCGAGCGGCATAGAGAGAAGAAGGGTGACGTGATAAATCTGGAAAGGAGAAATATTTGACTTCGGGCTATGGCCGGTTCGGTTGATAAATTAGATAACCGAACCGGGAAATGAAAAAAGATGGAGGGAAAACCATAAAAAAGGATAAAGAAAGGCGCATTGAAATCCAAGAAGATTGCACTCAATAGACCAAAAAAACCCCAATCAAAACCGAATTTGGTGGTCGGAGACGATGAGAGATTCAATCGGTATCGAAAATCCGAAATCAAAATTTCAAAGACAAACTGACCCATAATAGTAACATAATATAAATTTCTGATTATAGTTATCTTACTTAGAACAGATTTATTAACGTCCGAAATCACATTATCGATTTTTTATATTTTAATATTAATTTTGAAGTGTAAAATTACAATATAGTTCTTGTGGTGGTTGTGTCCGGTTCTAAGTTCAATTATTGTTTAATTATTTTTGCAAAATATTACTCCTCTGTTATTTAACAAATATTAAAAAATGTGTTATTTTATCTTTTTTTTCTTTTCCTTTCTACATATTTTCATTACAAAAAATCATGTAAATATTGTCGGTCTTTCTTTATTAGTGAATGTCAATAAATTTTTTTAACATATTTTAATATGTTTATTATATAATATTTAGTATCTCCTATATAGATTTTTTGGATCTATCACTAATTTTACTATTGTTATGATTATGTAGATATTATGTTTAGCTATTTCAAGTTTTATTGTGTATGTCAAAGAATCCGTATCAAAAATCGATACTTGTACATACTAATTCTCCTTGGATACGTACGTAGTACTTGGTTTGACTTATCTCTTTTCATATATCTAATATGTATGTAATACACGATTCGATTCGACGTACCAACATTTTTCTAAGGAGATTAACAAATATAAGCAACTCAAAACTAAAACAATCCATTTAAAATGTGCATTTTCTCATCCAAAACTAAAGCGACGAAATTAAATAAAATAGGAGATCTTAAAATTATCTAGTTCTATTCATCACACTTTCATCCCCAACAAATTTCGTAAAGTATAACCCTCTTGAATATCTTCAACAATTTAATAAATAAATTTTATCTTTGTATTTTTTCCTATAATATTTTTTCTCTTCTCTCAACAAGTTGCCTTTCTTCTATTATTTTGATGTTGTTTGTTTTTATTGTTCGGTATTTGTATTATATTTTGTACCATGGTCAGTAATTTAATATTTGTATGATTTTTCGTGAATTTAATGAATTTAGATTTACATGTATCATAAATTTTTAAATAAAAAAATGCATCTTCAAATATATTAGTTTTTAAAAAATCGAGGTATTGTCGTATGACATTTGTATTTTGTATTTGTAAAGAAAAATAAGGTAAATTATATATTTGAATTAAACAAATTTTTTTCTAAAATATAGTGATTTGAGAAAGTATTCTAAAAGTGGGGTTGGACTAAAACTATTGTAAAAGATATAGTATTTTTGGATCCACCTCTTCTTTTTTATTATATATATATATATTACTAGTGAATCATGTGCTTTCTTTTTTTTACACCTTTTTTTCATTATATATTTTAAATATTTAATTTTAAAAATATATTTACTTATTAAAATTAATATATTTTAAATTCAATTTATTTTTTTTTGCTTTATTTATTTATTTATTCAATATTTAATTTTCTTATTAAATTCACATTTCTTGATTTATTATTTCTTAATCAAAATTATACATTTTTTTTTTCAATTTTCAATATTTAAAAAAAATACGTATATTAACAAAACATGTTATTAAACCAATACTTTTATTGTCTCATCTAACTCTTGCCTTCTTAAATTTGTATTTTATCTATGTTTAGCCACCTGTTTTTATCTTATATATTTTTTTATTATTTAAAGAATAATAATAGTAATCATGACTAAGGTTTTAATTTTTTTTTTAAAAAAAGTAAAAATTAAAATCTTTTATAAAAAATTGAAGATAAAACCTATCATTTTAGAAGAAAAAAGCAAATCCATTTATACGAGACAATATATCATTTTATTTGTTTGTATTATTTCATACAAAAGAAAATTAATTTATTTTACACAAAATCACACTATATCTAATTTGATTTTATTTCTATTGAATTTTCCTCGTGCATTTTTTTTCCGTAACAATACAACAATAAATTGTTGGTAGAGTTTCCTAATTTGGTTAGATTAGGTTTTCTAAATTTATTTTGGAATTAAATTATTGGCTTTAAATTATTTCACTATTTTTGTTTTTTTTTTCTTTGGCCATAAACATTAAATATTTTTATTCAATTACCCACGTCAACAATGTGCTGGCTTCCATTGTTGTTGTTTGTTTGTGAATAAGCTTCAACTTCTCTCCATTATTATTATTACCATTTTAATTTGATTAATATATTTGTTAATAACATATTGTGTTAATAGATGTGTTTTTTAAAAATGTTGAAAATTAAAAGAAAATATATGTATAATTTTGATTAAAAAATAATCCAATTAAATTAAGAAAGGTAAATTTAATATTAAATATTGAGATATTTAATATATATATACACACACAAGTAAATAAATCAAAATTGAAAATAAATTAATTTTAAGAACTTTTTTTTAAAAATAATGTAAATTTTTTAAAAATAGGTGAGTTTAGGTGGAGTGGTCTACCCCACTTTCATGTAGTGGACCCCACATCTTCTATTTTTTACTTTATTTTTATATATATATTATACTGGATCCCACATTTTCTTATTTTCTGATTATTTATATACATTATGTTATAGTCCCACACGTTTACTTTTTATCGTTATTTATATATACATACTCACGTGTATATATATATTAAACATTTAAATTCTAAAAATATATTTCTTTATTAAATTAATTTATTTTTTACTTTTATATATATATATATTTAAATATCTTAATCTTCAATCTTCATTTTTTGTATTAAATTTATCTTTTATAATTTAATTAAACTATTTCTTCATCAAAATTATACATATATTTTTTTCCCAATTTTCAATTTTTAAAAAAAACTCATATATTAACAAAATATGTTATTACAAAATATATTAAACAAATGAAAATAGTAATAGTAATAATTAAGAGAAATTGAAGTTAGTAAAAAGAAAAATAATAATAATAACATTTGAAGCCACAAATGTACATTGCTAATTGAATAAAAAAGTTTAATGTTTATGACAAACAGAAAAAAACAAGAATTGGTTCGATTACAAATTAAATTTAAAAAACTTAATAAATCTATAGATTTCCAATTCTATAGATTATATATAGTATATACTATAGATTACAAAAAAACTGACCATTTATGAGAATTCTATAAACATATATTGAGGTTTTGCACAGTTGGTTTTGTAATTTAAAACCTCGTGTGAGTTAAAATAGAATTAGTGGAAAGAAGTAAAATATTGTTTGGTAAAATTTAATTGAAAGAATTAGTTCCCATGTTTAATAATAAATATAAAATTGATGTAATTCAGTTATATCAACAAAAGTGGATTATTATAAAATAAAAATAATCCTTATTTCAATTATTTTTATTTTCATATATAATTTATAAATTATTATTATATAATTATATTAAAAAAATACATATAATTTAAACCAGAGAAATGGTCTAAATAGTAAAAAAACTGAAACTAATTACAAAATAAAAAAATAATCAAATAAGTCACAGTAAATAGTTTCAATTTATTTACCATATTTAAAAATGTCCATTTCAAATTACAAATTTAATCTAAATTTTTACAAAACCATTTTTTTTTTTAAAAAAGAACAATTCTTACAAAAAAATAAAACCAATTTAAATTTGAAATAAATGTGAAAAAAATAAAAGAACAAAAAATGTTAAATTTGAGATAGTGAAAGAAAATACCAAATAAATTATTATCTAAGTTAGGGTTACCAATTGGAAAACATTCACAACTCAATTTTTACTCCGCTTTTATCGACATTTAATTTAACTTAAAACCGTCCAATATTAATTATCAAAGTTGAGAATTAATTTGTTAATAATAATAATAATTTATTTATTTATTTTAAAAAATAACAAACTATAAAAAATCTCAAGCAACGACTCGATCCGATCTGCGCTCTAAATCCGGCGAAATAAAATGGAGACTTTAGCGACGATAAATAATTTAAAAGAGAAATGGGTATTTCGACTATAAGCCTTTTCGTTTTCCACTGCGCCAACATGCATTCCAATTCCCATTATCATCTTCACTCTGAATTCTCTTTCACTTCCCCAATTGTATCAGGTACTTCTCCTAATTGAGCTTCTCTTTTCCTGTATTAATCTCATTTGTTATTGGAGTTTTCATACGTTCTTCTTCTCTACTCTTCTTTTTTGGAAACTGTTGAAGTAGAGTAGTGGTAAAAAAATGGCAAAATGACTGTAAATAGTTTGTATTTTTTGTTATTCTTGAAAAAAACCCCCAAACTTTTGAATGAACACAAATAATTTTAAACCCAACGAAGTTGAAAAAACTGGAATCGAGGCCGGGAATTCAACTTCTCTCAATTGCATTCTGAATATCGACAACGATTTTGTTGACTAAATGTATGATTTCTTGCCATTTTCTTGCATTGTGCTCTATCAGTTAGGAGTATGTTTGAATTTGATTTTAACAGTACTTATCACTGAGAAAATGCTTTTAAAAATGCATGTGAAATCAAAGATTGAGTTGTCGATGCAATCTATTAGCGTACGTAGTAAATTTTTTGATATTTTGTTCATTTTGTTTTTGTGTGTCCATCTATATTCTTTCATTCTTTCAAAGAAATAATGCACTATATATATATAAGAAAGAGTCTCTTTAATATTCATATATAGTGACTTGTACATGTGGGAGTTACACATTATCATGTTATGTGTTCTTACACTTAACACACATCGTTGTTTTAGCAATCTCTTGCGTACTCACTTACCAATTCTAATTTTAATCTCTCTAATTTCAGTCAAATTACCTTAGACAAATATCTCAGAAGATGAAACGAAAATTTCAGCCTCATCTAATTGTGCCTAGCAATGATGTTATGGATTATGGTAAGTCATCAACAGACAATTCTTCCACGATGTTGTATATGATGAAAATTCCAATCACATTTTTTAAGTCAATTTATGTATGAATAGAGTTTTTGATGTTCTTGGTTATTGTAATATTTACTCAAGGGGGAGGACATAAATTAAGAATGAGGATTGGAGGTCTCAATTGCAGCCTGATGGTCGACAACGTCTTACCAAAAAAAAGTATGATTTTTACCTTTTTCTTGCATCATATACACTGCCCTTGTATCTTATTTGAGAAATGTGTTTGAGCTTTTAGAACTTTTTGTTTCGTAGTTAATTGGTTGAGTTTGGGGTCTGTTTTGTTGGCAATCCTAATTTTGTTTTATGTTTTTTAGATTCATTGAGTATATTAAATATGTGTTTGGTAGACAACTTTGATTTTGTTTCTAAGAAATGTCTTCGAATTTCATGACCCAAACAATGAAAATTCTGAAAACAAATATTTTTATGTTTTCATAATGTATCCAAATTTTGAATTTTAAAATTGAAAATGCACAATTATATTAACAAAAAGAGAAAAAGAGAAGGGGGCATTTTTTAAAATAATAAAAATAAAATAAAATATTTATAAGCTATAGGAAAATTTTGAATTCTATATTATTGATAGAATCTGAAATTTTGCTATGTATTATGTAGTGAATAACTACAATTAGTTTTATAGTTTATAAATAACAATCTGTTTAAATTAGAATCCAATTTTTTGAGTTACCCAACACATATATGAAATTAATCTGCTACCATTTTTCTTCCAACAACTACATAGATTTTGTGCGTTATGTTTCCTAAGTGAAAATTTTGAAAATTAATCCCATTGGTTTTCTAGTTGTTTCTTCATGTATTATCCCCTTCTTTAAAAACAAGAAGCATAAGCTATTTTTGTAGTAGCATGGATCTTGAATTTTTCTGTACATTTGGGATGTTAAGGAAACCCTTATGAATTAATTCATAAGTAAGTGGTGATATGAAACGTCACCATTTTTCTAGACCATTCTAAAGTAAATTCCTTCAGTGTATCAAATGTTTTGACTCATGGACTTGAATGACAGTTGTAGCTTTCCTTTCACGAATAGCTTCTCATGCATTTCTATTTAATAAACTATGTGGCCATGATGTTTACAATTTTTGTGTTAGAATGGAGAATATGAAGATGCAGCAGCCTGTTTATCATGAAGAGGGATCAAAGGAGCTACGAAAAAATTGTGAAAGTTTTGAGGCTATGATTTTTGCTAAGGCTACCAGTATGGTATGTCTTGCTCACTTTCTTTATAGTTTAAATCAAGAATTGTACGAATAAACATATTCTCACTTATGTTTAGCCCATATGCTTATAAAAATAAGATTCTAATATCATTTGGTAATGTATTTTTTTTTTCTCTCCTTTTTTGTCGGGTTGTTCTTTCATTTCTTTCCATGAAACTGCCGTGTATATATTTAAGAAACAGTTTTTTATTTTTATATATAATGACCTGTACATGTTGGCTAGACTTAAATGTATAAATTTTGTTTTATTAAGTTATATTCTTGCACTAAACACAACATTATTTTGGTGCCTGATTTCAGTCAGATTACCTAAGGAAAACATCTCTGAAGTTTTTCCGATCCAATCCTATGGTGCCTGGCTATTATAAGCCTCTGGATTTTGGTAAGTCATCAACAGACAATTGTTCCACGATGTTGTACATGATCGAAATTGCACTAACGTAACATTTTTTAAGCTTATTGGTGAATGGCTACTGACTAGAGCTTTTGATTTCACTGTTTTGAATATTGTAATAACAATTGAAGGTGGAAAACCAGGAACTGTGACTGGGGATTCTTCGTCTCGATTTGATGGACAAAAATATCGCGATTTCATGTATGATTTCTCACCTTCTTCTTGCATCATTGTAATGGCTCACATTTTCAGATATAGTTAAGTTTCGTCAAATGAAGCTTAGTCTTGAATTTTATCCTGGTTAAGTAATTTGGATTAAGTTTGAGTTGATGGAATTGGGGATTTGGACTTAACCAGTGGACTGGAATGGGCTGAAGAATCGGTTTTTTGTCTCAGAAAACCTAGGGTTTGCCTTTCTCCTTCACGAGCCTCCCTCATTTTTTCTAGTATTAAATTTACTCCTTCACCAACAATTTAACTTGTTGGCCCTTTCACATATTTCAAACCTACATGTGAGGAGGGTGTTAGATATTATATTAAATTTATCTTTATACACCATTTTGAATTTTGGTCAATTGATGATTTGGGATGTTCTGTGTTCAAACCCGTGCAATTTTATAGACTCCAACAATAATGTCCATGGGGAAAGGGGAAATCATTGACTACACGGGGAATGGGGGAAGGGGATTATATTCTCTATCCTCACCCATCTTATTTAGTTTTTTTTTAATAAAAAAGATATATGTATAATTAATTATATGTACTCACCAATACTTTAATATGTATATATTTAAAGTAAAATTTTACTTTCCATAATTTTATTTTATTTGAATAAAAGAAATGTATTGGAAATGACTTATTTAGTTTGTAAAATGTTGAAAGTATTAAGAATTTGTTAAAAATTAAATTACTTAAAATAAACAAATAGGGGAATTTTTTCTTGGGAAATCTGATCCCCTTGAATTCCTTGTGGGGAATCTTCGCCCTACCTCCGTAGAAAATTTTGCGAGAACTGGGAATTAAAATAGGGAGCGGGGAGTTCTTGTCCCCACCTTCGCCTTGTCTAGTGGACATCTCTACTCCATCATATATTGATCCGTTGCCTACTTCTTACGTTGTTGTCAACATGGAAGTGCCACTGATGGTATTGGTAGGACTCGTCTCTCTTTTTCATTCTCTTTCTATAAATTTTGATTGTCCCTCTCATTGTTCCTCGCTCTCTTCCCCATAATTGTGTGTGATTGTCCACCCCAACTCTATTGTTGTCTTTGTGCTGAGCAGATAACAAATTTGGTGTTTTTCTTTTAGGCTTTACATGAAGCCTCCATACATTCGATATGGTGGTTCATGGAACGACAACAAACAATGCTATACTGGAGGTCAATTGAAAGGTATCTTAGTGCCGATCACAATAAACTATAATGAATTGAGAGATCGCATGTATGAACTTACAAAAGTTAGTTCCTTAGAGTTCAACATTATAATGAGGGTGAAATATAAGTTGGACTTTGGTTCACCTCCGATGTACGTAATGGATGACAATGATGTTCAATTTCTCGTCGTCTTGAAAAAATCCAACAACAAACAACGACCTCTGAAAACATTGAGAGACGGCAACAAGCATGTAAAGTGGAGGGTGTTCTTCCCACTAGTGATGGAAATGAAAATGAAACTGGTATTTTTTCATGGGTGGCCTCGATGAGAAACGCCAACGCCAACTCACAGTCAAAAAGGAGGTTGTAGTGATTAGTGTTCGGAATGAGACCAGAGTAGGTAGGTTGCATCAGCGAGTGATTATTCTTCATCAAACTCTCTTAGACAGTGGCATAAAAAGTTCGATAATTTTATGTGGAACAATCATGGTTCAAAGCATTTGATTGTTTAGTTGATATGAAAGATTTGAGAGCTGCAGAAGATGTTGATAATATTATTAGAGATGTGAGGATCAAGAGGAGAGGAAAGGAAGGATAAAGGCATTATGCCTTATGACTATTTAACTTTTTTCTTTTCATACTAATTGTGCTAAATTAATTTTCCATAGCAAAATTGTGTTATATATAATATATGTGTGTGTTACTTTTATTTATTTATTTATATTTATATCTTACTTTGATTTTGAATTTATATTTTCCAGTATTTTTAGTACATTTGAAACTAGATAAAATTTTACAACATATAAAATTTGTTTACTAAGCCATTAGTTTAGGTTCACTTTTATATTTTACAAGTAAACATTTACATAATAATATATATTGTATATTGTAGACAAACATGAGACAAATTTAACAAATTTGTTTAATAAAGCCAAAAATAATATTGTAGATAAAATTTTAGCAGCATATTAAATGTTAAAAACGATTATATCATACTTATCGGTCTTGCAGTATTTGGTGCATTATATATCTGTATGTTTTTTCATAAAATAAGAGAATATTAGGCAAAAAAAATATAAGAAAATAAAGACAAGAAATGATTATTATTAAACAAAATTTTGTTTTTATTTCTTTTTTCGAGAAACAAAGAAACATATTCTTGTTTCTAGATCTAAAAAAATAAGACACAAAACAAAACAAAAAATGAAGGAGAAACGAAAAACGTAAAACGTTATCAACGGGATTATTAATTAGTTAATTATTTCATGCTTAATTATTTCTTATCTTTGGTCCTATAACATTGGTTGTTTGAAGATGAATGTTTAATTTGTTTCCAGTTTTCATTGTTTTGATCATCTTTCATGTGCCAACTTCAGCATTACTTTGGCAGTTAGCTCAATGTTGTATATCATATACTTCGGGAAAAGAGGGGTTTGAAATCACATACCAAACGAGGGAGAGCGAGAGAGGAAGATAACATTTCACTTTTGAGAAGCTTAGCTTATGGGAAGAAATGAGATCAATTGGGAAGAGGATTTCAAACGACTAAGGATTCCAAACAAATCCAACCATTTTTTTACAAAGGTATTTTTGTAACTTCATTAGTGGGGCTCTCAAAATTTGATTGAACAATTTAGTGAAATGCACGAAGCTAGATGATGCCTATTTTTCTTTATAGAATTTTTGGGCCCAAAGCTAGAGTTGAGAAACCTAGTAATGTTTTAAAGCTTCGGAAGTTAAGCAACATCAAATAGATACAAACTCCAAGAAATTTATGGACCAAACTTTAGACTTTTAAGACAGGAAAGTTTACTTATAATTTTCTCTCTTTTTAAGTTTGGAAAAATATAAACTTGTGCTATTCGAACATGTACTAATTAGCAAAGTGAGTTTATTTTCATAATAATTGACTTGTACTTACTCTTTTGAAGTTGGAGGTTCAATACCTAGTATAATTATTGTACTAAAAAGCATATAAAATATACTTTTGATTAATTTCTAAATTGAATGGAGCTCGAAGTAGAAAGATACGAAGTCGATGACAACAAAATAGATCTACAATGACCTCAAAGTAACATGTTTTAATTTAATAGTTCTTTAATGAACAAAAAAGAATAAAGATAATAAAAAAAAAGTACCAAATGATTTCAAAACTTAAATATTTTAACAAAATTGTATCGTATGTATTAATAGTTAAAAAATATATTTTTTTTATTTCACTATTTATTGTTTCGATATGTTTTAAGAAGAGATTTGGATTTTTGAAGTTTTGTGTAATTTCGTGTGATTTTTTGTTTTAACTTCAAATTTTAGTTTTATTTTGGTTGTTGAGTTTGGTGTAAGCTAAAGCATTGAAAATTAAAAGGAATATGAGTATTACGAAAAAACGATATATATAATTTGTTTTAAATTGATTATTTTTGAAACTTAAGAAAACTTCAAATTAATTGAATACCATATTATTTGTCTTAAAATTTGTACGTTAATTTGTCAGGAGAAATCAACCGTTTATGCTCAAATACTGACGATAGAGGTATTTTGAACTTTTTTAAAGTTAAAATTTATTGTTTTGGAAACTTTTAAAAATTCAAAGGAATTTTTTAAACAACATTTTAACATTTTGCATTTAACATTAACGACAATAATATTTTTTGAAAATTTAAGAGTATATTTTAAACTTTTGAAACTTCAAATACATTTATAACACATTATAAAGTTGAAGATCATTTTCTTTATAATTTAGTCTTTTATTTATCTTGCAAACTTTTTATTAGGCACTCATGTTTATTTATCGTTGTCATGTGAACGCCACATTGTATAAGATTTGTAGTGGTAAATTGTTGATCATCCTAACAAAACTGTCCTAAAAATATGTTTCGAAACTCTAGTACCACAACAATTATGAAGATTGTCAATCCAAGCATTAATCAATAGATAAAAATACCAACTACCATTCCAAAAATCGATTGTATAGTCTCTTACTCCCAACATTGCAAAAGGAAAATTGCATCAAATGACAAAAACATTTTATGACACCTATTTTTTGCATATTGCGAATATGACAAAATCAAACGAATATCCAGTAATCATAGGGCTATCAGAAGATAATTATAAGATTATCGACTTTTGCAATTTAGAAAATGTAGTGATATTGATCTTATTATTATAATTTTTTTTTTGCTACTTTTGCAAAGACTTCATTGCAAAATATATATATATATATATATATTCCATAAAAGTATATATAATACCAAATGTAAGTTTATTGGGCCAAAATACAATACAACTTAATCCTCAATTAAACACACTTAACGTGAAAGTCAAAATCAAAATATATGTATGAAAAAAACAATTTTTAAGATTTGCAAACAGTTTTTTTTTTTTTTTTTTTTACAAATACAATAGTGATCTTTCAATCACTATGTAAGTTGAGTTACAAAATCTTATCGAGTTTATCATATTAAACTCAACCAAGATTGCAAATCAAATTCAAAAATCCATTTTTATTTAAGATAGCTTGCTTAAATTTACCACATAAGAGTGAACCTGTTAGCCATTTACCTAATGTTAAAGCAATAATAATATTATTATTATTATTAAACTTAAGAGTCTTAACTTAGTGAAAAAGATTTAAAAAAAGAAGCAATCTTAAAGACACAGTATTAACAAAAAAAATATTGAAATGGAATAAACTGCTTCACTTTAAAGTAAACCCCACAGAATCTACCAAACAAACATTTTATATAAGAACTTCCCCCCTAACCCCTTTCTACTCATTCCACCAATTTCTTTTCTTTCCTTCAAAAATGGCTTTCTCTATCTTCTCCAAAGCAACCCTCATCCTCTCTGCCACTTTATTCATCACTTACGCTATCGCTCATGATTTTTCAATCGTAGGCTATTCCCCCGAGCACTTAGCCTCCATAGATAAAACCATCGAGCTGTTCGAGTCGTGGATGTCAAAGCACAGTAAAAAGTATCGGAGTATTGAAGAGAAACTCCATAGATTTGAGATATTCCTTGATAATTTGAAGCACATTGATGAAACAAACAAGAAGGTTTCTAGCTATTGGCTGGGGTTGAATGAATTTGCAGACCTGAGCCATGAAGAGTTTAAGAGTAAATATTTGGGATTGAGAGTTGAGTTTCCAAGGAAACGATCGTCTCGTGGGTTTAGCTATGGAGATGTGGAGGACTTGCCCGAGTCGGTTGATTGGAGAACTAAAGGAGCTGTTACTCCTGTCAAGAACCAAGGCTCTTGCGGTCTCTTCCTTTTTCCATCTATTTATTTCTACTTAGTTATGGTAAGAGTTCAAAACTTTCCTACATGATATTTGAACAAAACTATGATTTAAAATTCAGGGAGTTGCTGGGCATTTTCAACTGTGGCGGCTGTGGAGGGGATAAACCAAATTGTCACTGGAAATCTAACCTCCTTGTCCGAACAAGAATTGATCGACTGTGACCGAAGCTTCAACAACGGGTGCTATGGTGGTTTGATGGATTACGCCTTCCAATACATAATGTCGAATTCCGGACTTCGAAAGGAAGAGGACTACCCATATCTAATGGAGGAAGGAAGATGCATCAGAGAAAAGGTAAAAACTTAATCTTCTAAAAACACAAAAAAAACAAAGCTTGCACTTCCTAATATTTACTAAAAACATGTTACTATAATCCCTAGGAACAATTTGAGGTAGTAACCATTAGCGGTTACGAAGATGTGCCAGCAAACGATGAACAGAGTCTCCTAAAAGCATTGAGTCACCAACCTGTCAGTGTAGCCATTGAAGCTTCTGGTAGAAATTTCCAATTCTACAAAGGGGTAAGATTGTAAACACAGTCATACTTCTACTTCTCTTCATAAACAGTTCAAAATGGATGGTTTGGTTTCGCTTTGAGTTTGACCTAACCACAAAATCGTTGGTTTGTCTTTCAACTTCACAGGGAATATTTACAGGCCGTTGTGGAACCCAGATGGATCACGGCGTGACAGCCGTTGGGTATGGTTCATCAGAGGGAACAGACTACATTATAGTAAAGAACTCATGGGGACCAAAATGGGGAGAAAATGGATATATTAGGATGAAGAGAAATACGGGAAAACCTGAAGGACTATGTGGAATCAACCAAATGGCTTCTTATCCGACCAAAGAGAAATAATCCAATGAAGTTAGCCCTCTAGTCTCTATGATTGTCATATTCTTTTTTTCTTCCCACCAATTTCCTTTCAAATCGATATGAAAGGTAACTTTTTATTACCTTTTACAATAAAAGGACCAAATTTGTAATGGTTTGACATGAAATAAATTGCAACTCCTTTTAGAATATTGCATCTTATTACCAGCTATGTTTTTTTCCTCCTAAAAAGAACCCTTCCCAAGTGGCCAAAAGAATGGCAACACTAAATGGAGAAAGGGTAGCATAACGACAAAAAGAAAGAACAAAAATTCCAGGTTTCTCATAATAGAAAATAAAGGGAAATTACTCACTGCAGTACGCAACAATTCTCCAGAATGTTTTTTTTTATTATTATTTTCCTAATTTCTAATATATAAAAATACATCTTTCATGTCTCTTCATAATCACGGAATGGAAACTCCTACTCAAGTTCATTCACATAAATAAAGCGAGGTATTTTTAAAGCAACAGACGGAGCCTAAATAATCCTACGATGATCAAATAGTTAACGATATTAAAAAAAATGAGGTCAAAGGTACCAAAGGATGACATCAACTAGAAACTTCGTTGTACTTGAAGACACAATCGTAGAGTCTTCCTCCAAGAAACTCTGCAACCTCCATATGCTTTACCTGTAAATCCAGAAAAATCACTTGTAAATTAGCAAATCTCTCAACTGCTTAGGCAAATTTTGAGGAAACAACATTCATGATCACAAGAGTGAAATCATTACCATGCCAATCTTTAGCGAATCACACTTAAATTGAGCATAAAGATTTGTTTCAATTCCCCGACCCTGCAAAAATTGAACAGCTCATCAGTCATTAGTCAGCTTCCATTGAAATTGTTTCTCCATTGACAAATCAGTCATCAGTTACTCCTAGAAGTTAGGACCCTTGAAATGTTTCTATGATTTTAATAATTTTAGGATAACTATTAAAAAAAAGTAGGTTAAATTATACAAAATAATCCTAAAGTTCAGTATTTATTTCAATTATGCTCCTACACTTTGAAAGTTTCCATTTTACCCTGTACTCCAAAAAGCTTTGAAGTATTTCTAAATAACACCTTCAAATATTGTCAAACGAGTTTCAAACTACAAATGAATAAAAACTATGCAGCGCAAAAACTAAATTTGCTCCAACATTAATAAGATAAACCTTCAGATTTGCTCCAACACAATATATTTACTTCAGATTTAATTTTAGTAGCACGATGAAATGATAAGAACTCACCATTCCTTCAAGGACAACTAGATCCGCATCAGCTGCCAGGTAGCTAAGCTCCTGGGATACTCGAATAAGGTCAATGACCTTCAAGGAGACAAAAACAAAAATTCCTTACCATAACTAACAAGAACGATATAAAAAACCTACAGAACCATTAAACAAATTTAAACATATAAATTTGAATGACTTACGGGCAAATCATTGCCAGAATTAGCAACTAAAAGTTTGGAAGTATCGACCCCCATAAGTTGTCCATGGTCATCCTTCAGCTGATAAGTTGCACAATGTTAAATTAGAAGATAAAAACAATGAATTCATAAATACTAAAAAATATTATTCTCAACTACCTTTGATAAAATTTCAATTAGTTCATTATAAGTTACATCATTAATTGAGGGCAAGTCATTGGCCGCTAAGACAACCTGCAGATGGCGGAAACATGTAAATTATACTCAACATGGCAACGTATAAAACATGGTAATTACAAGAGGCAACTTATTCTCTGGAAAAGTACCCAATTGGATTTGAAAACTTTATGGTACCATTTAAGAAAAAGATATCATAGACACTTATAGAGGTTTCTGTAGACTCAGACATAGAATGATTCATACAGTAGGGGTTTATCCTTGAGGAAGTAAAAGTATAAATGTTAACTGCCAAGTAAACTAAAATGACAACAAGTCCGATTCACAGACTTGATCACTTGTGTCAGGATGAAATAATTTTTTAAAAGTAACATACATTGAGCAATATTCACTAAATAAAAAGATCACATAAAGAAGAAGGAAGGACACCTATAGTTTACTAGTGTTAAGAAACGATAAAACACGCCAAGTTGGGGAAAGGTAAGAGTTTGGATTTCTGCTTATAATCTAGCCAGTACAGGTATTTCCACGATGAATCTAAAAGTTCTTGAGTTCAAATATTATTTTCCTTTGCACAGAGTTTAGTCAGTAAAAAGACAATCTGTAACTCCTTGACATAAGCATCAAATGAATACTTCGACAGAGTAAATATGCAAGGTACAACTATAGATAGCAAAATACAATTTTCTCTTCTTTGTCTCTCATATAACATCTCAATCAATTTCAACTAAAAAAGAAGCATGAAGTTTAATTTGCCATAAAAAATTAAAATTCCAGAGTAAATTTTGGAGTTTTCAAATGAAATGTTGTGTAAGATGCAGAAACCACATCTACCGCTAAACCTGAGTTCCGCGTCGGAGTAACTCTCTAGCGAATGGCAAAATGCCCAAAATAATATCTGCACCGGAGTTATCAACAAATATTACAGCCTGTCATAATGTAAAAAAGCCTCTGTCATACTTTAGATTCAACAAATAACTGAGTTAAGGTCAGTCCAGGTACGAACTTCCATGTGAAAAAATAGAACATATCGTAAATCACATTTTGAACTAACCTTCTTCCATGACTTTTTACTCCATTTGAGTTTGAACGTGTCCAAATCATCAATTACCCAAGGACGAGGTACAAGATTTTGACAACTCGCTAAGAAAGACATACCATCCTTTGAGAAAACTTCAGCTAGCTTCAAAACATGAACTAATTTCACTTCAAACTAATGTTCAAGATGTCTTCAAGTAATTAGAATCAGCTATATGTATTAGGGAAAATAACTACAAGCAATCAAGAATCAATATGAATCACATTTCATGATGAAAGGTTGACTCACCTGAGCCGAACCAAGATCAAAAATGTTCCCAGCAAATATTCCTCTAACCAGATTCTCCAAACGCTTACTATCGTCTTCAATGGCATCATTGAGACGAATAACTTCAGCAAATAAGGTTATAGCCTTTGCATTCTCTTCATCCTATTAGCCAGGAACCAAGACAAAAAGATGTCAGGATTATGTAATTGTGGTTGATGTCATACAATATGAGACTTTACCGCCATGGAACGCCATGGAACGGCTTTAATCACTCTTTCAATATCCAAAATCCCTGGATATCGACGTTGGAGAGAAAATGGTGAATATCACCTAGCTTTATAATGTTTAGAAATTAGCAGCTTGTGTGACAATTGACATCATTAATATCCCTGGTTGCATGACCCCAGGGAGATTATAATGGTAGCAAGTATCTTTAAATCCATATACAATCTAATCATAGGTAATTCATGCTAGACTACACTCTCAAAGAGTTAAGTTGATTTATATCAGTTCCAATAATCCTTATTGCCCTTTAAAACATTACAATTCCCAATTCCCTCCACTTTGGGCTACAACATTCTTCTTTTTGGAAGGAAAATATTTAATAGAAGAAAAATATATACTTGCCTTCACTCTCTTGAATATATCTCTGAATCCCAATTCCCTAAGTATTTGCTCCCGAAGTCTACATAGAAGCTACAATTTTTAACAATAAGTCAATCCATGAAGATTAAATGGCGTAAGCCAAGCATAGTTTTATTTATTTAAAAATACTAAAATTGGCTTACAATGCAATCAGGTGGTCCTCCATGACTTTCAGGATCTTTCTTCAAGTCATCAAGTATTTGAGCATACCTTCAAAAAATTATACAAAAACATAGAATGAGGCCCATAACATTTGTTTATAGGATAAGTCCCATGACTGATACACCATAGAATTAGTGTGTTCTGTAGGTGCAGCAAGGCTAATCACAAGCTGGCAAGCTAATCTGACCCAGCAGAAGCGATATTGGTCCTTTAAATCAATAACAGTTTTCCTAAACACAGCAGCTATACTTGATTTAATGTGTGGACGTGTGGTTATGATCCTAACTAGAAAGAAGCAAAACAATTTTTTAAAGAAGGAGACATGATGTAACAACATTCAAAGAAATTTCACCTCTGGGCAAACTTTTCAGCTTTTGCTTCAGCATCTGGGACTGTGGGATCACTCGCCGCTCGTTCTCTAGAAATGTCAAACAATTATCAATAAGATTAGAAAAGTACTACCAAGGTCTAAGAAAGATCATAACCATCCAATTTTTCCTAAGCTTTACTGAAACTTACAAACACAAAAACTCTATATTGTCAACGGAACAAGTTAACAAGAAAAACGAATGATGAACTCCATCCCTAAAAAACCAAAACTTTTTCCCCCAGAAAAGAAACCAATCTCAACTATCAACCAAACTGAGATCTCCCTATCAGCTAGCCCATTCAATAAAAACAATAGCAACCGCAACAAAAACCCAATAAATCAGACCAAGTCCACGTCGCGAACTCTAACAGAATGATCAATTATTGACTTCCCCTTCCTCCGAGCAGCATAATACGCAATTATTGAAAAATAAAACAAAAAGAAATTGAATATAGAGAAATCGGAAGTACTTGAAGGAAGGGATGACGTTATAGAAGACGTCGATCCATGAGAGCTCAATGGGGGTGGGCTTGCGAGGATTATCGGAAGAGAAACGGTAGGGGATGGTGCAGGCTCGGTAATGGGACTCAATCGGTGTGAGAAGCAGTGGAAATGGGACCAGCTCCGACGCGCTCTCCATCTCGGGCGAGCTTCGATGTGATTGGACGACGGGGGGTTTTGGTAGCTTCCAGAGGTTGTCCGATTGAAATGCACACGCTTCTCATGCAGAGCAATCGAAGCAGAGGGAAGAGGAAAATCGGACGATGCTGGAAGAGAGAAAGAGTTGGAAACGACGTGACGTTTTTATTTCTTCTTTTACTATTATTCTTATATTATTAAACTATTATCATCAAAACCTCTTTTCAAAAATAATAATAATAAAATTTAATAAATAAATAAAAATGAGTTTAAAAAATAGATTTTTTTTTTTTTTACGATAATAGAGTACATGTCACTCACATTTTTTAAATTGCAAAAATAACAAATTTAAAACCACATTATCGTCATATTTGCTAAATTTACGATATGAAAAAATGGTGTTATGAGTTTTTTTTTTTAATTTTTTTTATCATTTAATACAATTTTTCTAAATAAAATTATTATAAAAACACGTGTCTATAAGAATCGCTTTTTCTTCGTGATATTAAATTATAAAAAGTGCTCAACTTTAGTAAAAGTACTTCTATATTTTCAAAAGTGCGTAAACTTTTACAACTATTTCAAAGATACTTTTTTCATGATATATGAAAAAAAATTTAGATCATTATTTTATTTTAGGTCATCGAAACACCATTTTAAGTTTCAATTTTGGTTTGGAACTAAAAAAAATTGATTTCAAAAATAGTTTTGAGACATAATATAAAACCATATTTCGGTAACTAATGCAAATTTGGTATAAGTCTTACCCTAGATGAGCTATGGTCGTTTATAGCCATAGTCTTCATTAATTTGATTTTATTACTTTGTTAATTTTATGTTTAGTAATCTTATCTACAATTTTGCTTAGTTTTATAGTTAATATTTAAAATCTTGATGATGTCAAAAATATTGGTGTCTCAATCTTATGAAAAATATAGAAACTAGAAATATCAATAAAATTTTGACATTGCTTAATAGATTCAATGAAAGATTTTAAATCAATAAATAAAATTTTTTCGCTCGGATGATTTTTTTTATGCTTCCTAGATTTATTTTATGATATAATGAAAACCATCCTTTATATCGATGTCGAGCCCATGGTATATAAAAATATCGATACATCGAAAAGAATTTGAATATCTTATTTGTACTTCAGTAAAATATTTAGAAACAAAATTAGTTGTCAAAATGAGAATTGTTTACCTTGTAATTTATACCCACTTTGACATTTATGTAATGTTGATCTAGTATCGAGTTTCAAAATTATGAACGTGATTGATGTTCCTTTTATTACAAGTACGAAAGCGTGGGAGATCGAACTATAGAAAAAATTATGTCAATTACCAACAAGTCAAATTCACTTTAACAACTTAATTAATATTGAAGTAACATATAACCATTATAATGGATAGGACATTAATGTCTTAATTAATCTAGTCACGTACAAATTAAATTCTTAAATCATTTATTGTTATGACAATATTTAACACTAACATGTCAACATGAACACAATTGAACGAGTTGAGGCACATACTTTTGATTAATAGAACAAAAATACAAAGATACGAATCACTAACCTACATATGTTATTAAATTAAAAATAATAAGAAAAAACAAACTTTTTACATTATTTCATAAAAAAAATCAATAAAAGACAAAAATTAATTAAATATTTTATTTATTTTGTTATATTTCACAATTTCAAAAAAAAAAAAAGTAAACATGACACCTTCACAGCTTCACAAAATACATTTAGACTAAAATGAATGTGAAATTATATTAATTTATCCTTTGTAACATAGCTCAATAGACAAAAACATCATCTATCACATCTCAATAGTCGACAATAACATAAAAGTTTAACACGGTCAACTTGAACATAATTCAATTGATTAAAAGAATAAAAGAAACAGAAGCCAAAAAAATCCAATAAATGAACCTATTTTTCAAACAATACTTTCATACATTCATCTTAGAAACAGTTTCAAGTATTCCTATACAGTGTGTGTGTTGGAATATGTACAACCGATAGTTATGGAGATGGTAGGTAGGAGGAGCATATTAGTAATTAGAAAGTAACTTGTTGGGGCTTTTAGTTTTAAATAGTGGGAGTGAACTGAGAGGAAGTAGTGAAGATTTTGGTAGCGAGTTCCTGTGGGAAACAGTGGAAAAGAGTATAGCCCTCTCCAAAGACTATGTTATATTGTAGTTTCTTCATTGATATTGAAATTTAAATCTATCTTTAAATGTTCTTGTCTGTTTTTCGTGCTTTTGGGAGTTCTTATTAGGTGATACCCTAATCGAATCCTCAAAAAGAACACAACATAGCAATTATATCAAAGATAGTATAATAATTAACCAGATAGAATAATCTCTAATTCCACATGCTACATATGTTTAAAAACATAAGAGAAAACTAGAAACATATGATTTGTAAATCTAAGCACAAGGGGGTGGGATTTGGGTGCCAATATACCTGGCTCTAACATATTTGCAAGTAGAAGAGGGATGATTTTCTCCTGATGAAAGATCCAAGTGAACATTTTCAAGGTTCACATTCTGACATGGGAATCCCTTGCTGCATTCTAATGCCACAGCCACTTTAGAGGAAGATGTTCCTCTAATGTTCTTGAAATAAATATCACTCAGCTTCACAAGAGATGGTGCCTGTCCAAATAAATCAGCTTCTCATCTCCGAAATGCATTTGCCATTCAATAACTTTTTGCCATAGTTTTGAAATTTGTTTAAGAAAGGGTATTTTTTTAACTAAACGTCTAAAAAGTATGTATAGATAGGGTATTTCCTTTTGGTATCTAAGCTTTCAAAATATCCATTTTTAGTACGTAAGTTTTGATAATATCTAGTTGGGTCTCTCTAAACTAGTATTGGTTAATCTTTTGAAAGTTCAAGAACTAGAAAAAGCTAAGACAAAATGGACTTGAAAGTCCAAAGACTACAATGAAATTTATATCTGAAAATACTATATTTTGCTCACGTGAAGAACACCTTACGGTCCCTTTTTGTAAAAAGATTAAGTTGAGACAGCACTGGCTTACCTTGAAAGAACAAAATCCGAATGGACAGTATGATTGATCAATGATAATTGGATTGGACACATTGTTCATGGTAATGTTCTCAAATGTCATGTTTGTGGCTGAGCTGCTACCAGGAGAGTTTGGCCATGTCTTGATTCTGATCCCATTGGCGGTACCTGTGAGGCTGCAATTTTTAACTACTAATCCGCTTACGTCTCCCTCATTTCGATATCTTCCCAAGCTTCCAACACTGCAGTGAACAAAAGTCAGTTATCCTGAAAACTACTTCTAGGAGCTGAATAGAGGATAAAAGATGACAGAAGCATAAAACCTTTTGGTAGCAATCTATATACCTGATCCCATGGCCAGGTCCACAGTTGACGCTAGAGATTGTGACTTGAGAGTTCCCTTGTCCGATGGATATGCAGTCGTCACCCGTTTGAATATGTGATAAAGAAAAATGGACATTGGAACTTCGGTCAATGTGGATGCCATCGGTGTTGGGACTATTTTCTGGAGCAGAAATCTTGAGTTCGCTACCTACGAACCTCTTGCATTGAACTAAAGCCAGGTGAAAGAACTTGCTGTTCAGCGAAGTTATGTGTTGAACAACCGTATTATTCAAAGCCACAAATTTCAAGTTCTGAAAAAGAACCAAGACATTGTAAGAATCTTACTGATTTTTCGAATGGCAATTCATAATATTTCAAATTGTAATCGCTCATTTTAAGATTTTAATTGATGTTTCAAACGGCAGGAATAAAACATTTTTTGAAATACCAATGCTTCAAGACATGAGTTTGAAAGGGTTCATTGTAAGAATCTTACTGATGTTTCAAATGGCAGCAATATAACGTTTCTTCCAAGTCCTAATGTTTTGATTTTCAAGACATGAGTTTGAAATGATTTGCATTATTAAACTTACTAATGCTTCAAATTAAAGTAGTGGAACATTTCTTGCAATTCCTAAAGTTTCAAGACATGAGATTGAAATGGTTCGTTGAAATAATTTCACCAGTTTTTCAAATGACAGCAATAGAACAATTCTTGCAATTTCTAGTTTTTCAAGACATGAACTGGTTAAAATTCAAACAGAACAAAATGTGGTATGGAATTTACAGTAGGAAGGAGTTTGCAATTGTAGTCATCGCGGCAGTTGTTGAATGGCCATGCCTCAGCGCCTCGACCATCAAAGGTTCCACCTCCAGTCAAGGTTAGCCCCTCCATCCATCTGAACTCAATCCAGCCTGCACCAGAACCATATTTCGACAGGTTTGTTGATGCCTTCAAATAACCCTGCATTCGAGCTCAATGTCTCAAACCAAACAAATTTGACGAAGAAAGCCTAAAGAAGAAGACGACTAGACCTTGCCTCCATTTTAACTGTTAGAGATGACACATTTTTGCAAGGACCAGAAAATTTAACTGGACCAACCACGTAGGTTCCTTTTGGAATCAGGAAAGTTACAACTCCAGCTGAGTCACAGGCCATCCTCCATGCGGCTAAGAAGGCCTGAATCACAAGCAATTCAAAACTTTTGAAAAGTGATCTTAATCTTTTTGAAGCAAAACCACTTCCTACTCAGAAACATCATTGAAAGCAATATATTGTCGATTTAAAAAAAGGTCGGACTGTTTTATGAGAAAGCGCACACACACACATATAGTACTATTAAATCTTGTGATTGTTAGAGAACCACCTAAAACCCCTTCAAGAATGTACAATCAAACACAATGTAATTTGTCAATAAACACATTTTACTACTTCTAATCATGTATCAAACTCGCCATTTGGAACGAAACTGGATTTTCATTTCCACCAAGCAAGAAATTGGACTAAGAACAGAAAACATCTGATTGAACGATTCTAAATTTGAGTAGACAAGTAGAAAACACAACAAGAAATATTCATGGAAATCCTTAGGAACAATGCATATAGTAACAAAGTTGTCCTTTCTAGTGAGCTGAAGAAATGGAACAAAAAACGGATAAAAAGTATAGGAAATTGCAGCAGAGAAGAGAGTCTCAACAGTTGAAGGGAGCAACAGAGCTCAAGGAATACAATTCGTCAAGTAAAATCTCAAACAATTTCCACAAAAAAAAAAAAAAAAAAGCAGCAAAAAACAAACGCAGAACAGACATTGCTATCATCAGTCAAGCCATTTGCTCGGGCACCAAAGCTTCTAACACTGAAAACATGAGAAGAGCTCTTAGTTCTGTAACGCAATAAGCTTCCTGAAACGTCGGATTCCAATATTCCTCTACTAAGAACTGAGCTAGAACAGGAAGACGAGAGCACCAAAAAAAGTGTAGTGTAAAAGGTGAAATTCATGCTAATAGCTTAACAAGAGCTTTGCTTCTGCTCAGAGAAATTGAAATCGGAAGTGATTTTTTTAGCTTACCGGTTCATGAATGAAACGGTATTTGAGTTTACATTTGCAACCGAAGATGCTGAGAAAATGGGGGATTTCGAATCCGCCATTGTTAACCGTCGTTAACTTCTTTTCCCCCACTAAGTCTGTGATTGTTAACCGTCGCACACATGAAAAAGAGAACTACACCTGGAGCCACTGCCCGTTGAACAGAATCTCGTCGGACCGCCGGACCGGAGAAGGGCGGAGGTTGAGAGAGCATTAGTTGTAAGAAAAAATGGTGAGAGATCGTGTGGGTTGAGCGTCATGAATGCCATGCTTGTTGAATCATGCAGAACGGAAGTTTTTCTTTTTATATATCCGTCTTGCCAATTTCTTTTTCAAAGGTAATCAAACTAATTACTAATAATGAAGATAAATTGGAGGATTAAATTTGATAAATTATTTTATATAATAAAACGGTTGAAAATATTTACTAAATAAAACAAAACAAACTATTATTTATATATGATAATTATATTTTGTTACATTTAATAAATATTTTAGATAATTTTGCTATATATGAAAATAGATACAAATCCATAACTTTAGGTTGCAAGTGATGTATTTTTGTACTTTAAAAGATACCACACGTCGTTCAAATTTACAAAATTCTAAACTATTTAATATAATTTTGAGACTTTTTAAAAATTAGTAAAATTAATTAAAATATTTATAGACTATAGCAAAAATTTTGGATTCTATTATTGATAGTCATATCCTTTTATCACTAGCTATCAATGTCAATAATAGAATAATATCAATGACTATCAAATGTTTGTTATTAATAGAATCTAAAATTTTGTTATATCTTGTAAATATTTTGTCAAATTTACTATTATAAAAAAGTTATACAATTTTAAATCAATAGAAATATTAGCATTACATACATTCGGGAATGAATATATTTTGGTATTTAAGAGAATTGACATGTAGTTAAAATCCATGAAAATTGTTGAATTGTTTGATTTAAATGATTTTTTTTTATATTTTTAAATCAATAAAATTATTAGAAATTGATATAAAGAAAAAAGTGCATCTTGATATCTCATATTTTTTAAGTCCACAAATTATTCTTTTATTTTCAACATAATTTTAAAAAAAACTAGAGTGTACAGTGAAGATGAACTTTACAGAAGAAAAAAAAACTTGATATGCATCAATCCATCTCATATGCTTTCTATCTCTCTACCATACAGACGTAAAATTAAAACAATATTTTGTTTCGTAGAGTGATAAGAGCATATAAGGATGCACCTTATCATTGCTTTAGAAAAATGGTGCAATAATAATGTATCTGTTGCACCTTGTGCATGTATGTCATGACGAAGTTAAAATCCAAACGCAAACAATTCTATGAAAAAGAAAGATAATATAAAATCTTTTAAAGTTGAGTAAACTTCTAAGTCTTTTGCCTAATTAGTTCAAACCATAAAATCTTATAAATTATAGAGACTAAATTGTAACTTGTAATTGGATCAAACCGTGAAGGCCAAATTGGTAGTTTAACCCAAAAATTTTACTAATATCATCCTAATTAGAGCGAAAGTTGGTATATCTTTTTGTCTAAATAGGAGTAGGAATCGTGAATGCATTCATATACAAAATTAAACTAGGTTCGATTTGCTCGATTTCGTTGTATTTAGTGGTTATTACAAATCATGTAAATTCAAAAATCCACAAAGTGCGCTCATGAAAACTTGGATCGAGGATGTTACTTGTTAGTAAAACCGGATCAAATTACTCAAACTTTGGGCAGTTTCTGTTTTATACATCTCCTTACCAAATGAGAAAAGAAAAGACAATAATCGCAAGGTTGGAGGTTGGAGGTTCAATCTCATGTCCTACCGTTGTACCAAAAAGCAAACGAAACATAACTCTCTTGGGAGATGGAGAATGATTCATTCATTGGATAAAATGGAATGGAATGATTAATAAATACTGCTAGAATCATGATGATGTAGCAAATAATTATCTACATGTACATCTTAGAAGCTTTCAAGACTAATAATGATTTTGCTTTGAAAAAAAAAATTATAACAAGCTTAAGAGGAAGAAGAGGCCACAATCAAGACACTACCTTTTTTTTCTTTTTTTTTTCCTTTTCCTTTTTCACTATTATATCATTATGTCAGCCTCATTTTTTAGCCTTTGCAAACCTAAGGCATCTATACTTTTCACCACTTACAGTAATTTCAAGAGCTCCATCTTGGTTGTCTTGATTTGATGCAGTTCCCATTAGCACACTTTTCTCTTTTTCCAGATTTTCCTTTTCCATCTTCAACCTTGCTTCTTGTCTTGCAATTTCTGCCTATAAGGAGGGAGGAAAAAAAATCAAAACAAGATGTAAAAGCACTCTTCTTTCTGGATGGATGAATGGTAAATTGATTTAAGAAGAAAAAGGGACGAGAAAACATTGTGAATTGAGAATATGACAAAAAAAATAGTTAAATTACAAACTTGGTCCTTATCGTTCGGAGAAAGTTGGAATTTAGTCCTTATGGTTCAATAAAACCTCGTGGGCAGTTTTTATGGAATTCAAATTATGAGAATTTTTATCAAACTACAAAGACTAAATTCTAATTTCTCCAACAAAATGAGCCAAATTTACTATTACCCTAAAAGAAAAAATCAAGCTCATATTTACTTCAATAGTCCTTTCACTAATTAAGTAGATCAGATATCTGCCTATTCGGTAACTTTGAGTTCCTCCCCACCTAAAATGTCTGACTGACTTGAGATAAGATAATCTATGTGAGGCTGCCAACTTACATTTCTGGGTAGAGCCGAATGTATTCCGCTAAGCTGCACCTCAAAACTAATAGATTCTTTTTTATCCTCGATTAATCAGAGGAGACAGCTTGCCTAACTCCAAAATATTTGGGGTTAAGAAAATTTAAAGGATATTAAATCCAAGGGTTTAGGATATTACAACTTATGGACAACTTGTCTAACCACGATGGATTGACCCTCTTCTCTCTAACAAGAAACAAAATTTTTCATTGAAGAAGTGAAAAGAAACTAATGTTCAAGGAACACAAACTCCGAGTTTGTTTGTTTGGTTTGGTTTACCAGTCACCTTCAACATAACCTGAAGTTAAGAAACCAAATCTATCTTTAGAATGTACATTTGTTTGTCCTAAACTACAGGTTTACGAATATTACTGGTTTCTCATTTATGTCAATCATAAACCTATAAACCTACAAACCAAACCCACGAATCTATAGCTTGTTCCTTAACATGAACTCGAACTATCAAACTCCATATTCCATAAACCCAAGTTTCCCAACTCTTAAGAACCATATATCAAACATCTCATGGGAACTTATCATCCCGCACTCCTTGTCTTCTCTTCCTAGATTTGGAGGAAAATATGAAAACAACCAACAAAGGAAATGGGTATCCTATAGTTCATGCAGTTATGGCTGGTGAAGTCCAGAAAACAACTATTTGACTATTAAAAAGGTAAGAGTACCACGTCAGGGGAAGAAATAAAGAAGGTGAAATGCTTGATTTGAATAGATGGCAAAAAGGCATTCAACTACACGATGAAAATTCAAAAACAAGACCAAAGTATAATCTAACTATGAAAAAGGCGCCCTACTAATTAAGCTATGAACGGGGCTCAAAATTATCAATTAAGAAATGGCAAGATTTAGCAGCAAACATCTACATTTCCAGATTAAAAACTCAGCGATGAAGACTGAATACTTTCCTGAACTAAACAAAAGTGTTAAAACCCACCAACAGTAATCTCAAATTAAGCAGCTCTAACTAACAAAAAGTCAGAGAAATAAAGAGAATTCGATCAAGTACCTCACGACGAGAGAGCTCAGCTTTCCAAGCAGCTTCACGTTCAGCAACCTCACGTTCACGCTCTTCAATGTAACTCTGCATCTCTCTCTCCTTCATGATTCGATCTTGAATATCTGCATCCAAGGCTTCCTTGAGCTCCTCCACGAATTTATCCACCACAGCCTTTATTCTCAAAGACATCGTCAATTCCGCCCAATCACACCTCGAAACCCTAAAATTCACAACCCAACAACAAAAACAACAACAGCTTCTCAGTGAACCTCAATCAGCTTTCACAATCGTCTCCAACGGAGGTTCTGGTTAGGTTTTGCAAGTGAAGAAACCAGAAACCACCATGGCAGAAGATGAAGAAATATGGATGGGAGAGAAAGAGAAATATGAAGGAAAATGGTCCAAAATTAGTTCTTAATGGGGCCGGGTTTCATTAGGGCCGCTATTGTTTTTGCTTTAACCTGGCCCACAAGGAACCAAAACGGTGCGTTTCATTAACCAATGTCAATGCACGGACACTAACCAAAATACAAAAATAGAAAGCAAAGCAAAGCATAAACGGTCCATCAACCAACTCTTCAAACTCAACGAGCTTTGGTATATTACATTTGCTCAATTAACAATTTCAAATGTATTACATTGCATGTAATCATTTGTAACGTAAACTCAACAATAATCAAGATTTAACACCCTAATGTCATAAAAATGAAAACTTCGATGTATTAATTTTACTAGAATGGAAATGTTAGGTATAAAATCAAGAAAGAAAAATTTGTTAATTAGTAAATAAACATCTTGTTTCATTTAAAACAAGTTTATGTAAGTGTTAATTGTATTGTAATTAGTTTAGTTAATTGTGTTTTCTTAATTCTTACATGTTAACATGTACTACGTGTTTTAGTAGATAATAGAAACAGATTTTATTAGAAAGTTAATTTTAGTTTTTTTTTTTTAATAAAAACAATTTAAAATCAATTATAATTATTAGTTCAATGTCTAAGTTGATACATGTTCGCACGGTGTGGTTCGATTTCTAGTGCTTGATTATTTGATTCTCTATCAATTGAATGTTTACACTTGATTTTGAAGGAACGGATCCCGGGTTGTTTTTGAAGTTTGAGTATTGGAATAAAGTTTGTATCTTTGAATAAACTTCAATCCAATGATTTGAAGAATTATCTCTTCAATTGGACCAAAATAATTAAGACTATCATAATGAAAATCATTGTTTTTTATTTTTTTTCGTAAATAAGTTGACAATTTGTGATTGTTCCAAAATTTCTTATTCAATTGTACAATCACGTACTATATTCCCTAAAAAAAATTTAAGTGGTTTTCCAATATTTAAATATTGTTTTGAAATGATAACCATCTTGGTTAACCTAGTGGTAAAAAGGAGACAGTCTCAATATATAACGAGTTTCTTAACACCAAAATGTTGTAAGGTACAACATTGTACCGTGAGATTAGTAGAGGTGTTCGTACAGTCACCGATATCAAAATAAATAAATAAATCTTTTTTAAAATAATTTTTTTAAAAAATTTGAACCAAACGTATCTTTTGGATTATTATTTTTTGTTAATTAGAAAAAACCAAAATTGATTTTGGTGAAACAAAAAAGAAAAAAGGGAATGGCAAAGCCGTAATATAAAAGGAAGTTGGAGGGCAAAAGAAAGAAATAGTCTCCATCAAAGTAGCACCCTCCAAATATTCTCCCTAAAATCCCTACATTCATTCAAGATCCCTTCCTCCCAAAGAAACCTCTTCAAAACCTCTCCCTCTTCTCCCCCACCCCCATCCCCCTTCCCCTTCCATTTTTCCTATTCAGCCCCCGGAGCTTCACCCCACCCCCCCTCCATTATGGAGGACTGTCTCAGGGAGTCCATGCGTAAATTAGCCGTTTGGTTCACCAAAACCTTCAAGCCAATCATGACTCACGACGAGCTCGAACCTATCATGGCTACTCTAGGCTTTATCGCCCTAGAACCCGCCGTCAACGGCGCCGGAATCTCCTGGAAATCCTATAAATACTCCGCCGCTGATTGCCGCACCAAGTCGGTTTCTCCTTCCCCGCCAACGCCGCGGCTTCCGTATCCGAGAATCGACGGTCTTCACATTTATACTTACAGAGCATTTCTCGACGCCGTCAATTTCTATCTCGAGAAATTTGATATCTCCGATCTCTTCCATATTAGGTAACAATGTTGTTAATCATTTTGATTTTGTGCTTTATTTCTTTAATTTTATTCTGTGGAAATTTCTCTGAGCTGTTCCGATTTTCGTTGATTTTGAAGGATTCTTCTTAATTCCTTCACCGCCTTTTTCTTTTATATTTTCAAGTCTTTTTCGAAATTGATTGCTGTTTTTTTCAAAATTTTCAACTCTGATTTTAGAAGATTTATAGTTGACTACCGATTTGATGAATATGAACTGAAAACACAACATATTCTGACTTTCTTTTTCTTTTTTTTTGAATTTGATGAACTCCAACAATGTTTGGATATTTCAACTTGATTCTACTCTGTGATTAACAGTATCTTTTTCCATTAAATTTTTATTTTTATCGATAAGAGTAAATCTTTGATTCTTTCGTTCGAGCCAATGTTTACCTATTTTCTCTCTCTTTTTTTTGTTACTCTAATAAATTTTAATAGAAAAATTAAAACAAAATCATATCATATTATATGTAAAGTTAGTTATTATTATTATTATTATTTTCCGTTCATAGATGGTAAAGATATTAAAGTGCATCCTTTTTTCTTCAAGTATGAAAAGTCAATTTTGGACGATTTTTTTCTTCTTCTCTTCGACTCCTTAGCTGAAAATTTCAACTATCCCCTTCAACTTTGATCAATTTAAACCACATCAATTTAGACCATCAACTTATATAAATATATCCATCAAAACCTTCAATTATATTTTAATTGGACACAAAAACTAATAGTTTAAATTGATTTAAGTTATGAAAATTTATAATTTCAGTTGATGCATTTGTGAAAGTTGTTTAAACTCGATTAAATTCATGATTTTAATTCATACAATAATTAATTTAATGTTTAAATTGTATATTTGTTATAATTCAAATTGACTAAGTATTTTTGTAATATTATGTCCAATTGATTTCTACTTTAGTTTATTATATTTGTTTTTATTAATTACTATATGACATTTGATTTTATGTTTCCTATTTCTACCTTTTCAAAAAAAAAAATTAACGCGTTTTTTACAACTTTCTACAAATGATTTTGATTTTTTTAGTATATAGTTTTTTAGAAAACAATTAAGAAATATTCATGTGTCTGTGTATAATCTGTGCTCAAGTTTAATGTACTTCCAATAAATTTAATCTTTTATCAAATTTGATTGATAATAATTTGCAGTTAAGAAAGTAAAATGTTTGAATTATGTTTCTAAATTTTATGATAAATAAAAATTGGACATGATTAAACACTAATAAGTAGTTTTAGGTACACAATTATCTTTGTAATGGAAAAAAAAAAAAAAAACTCCAAACAATAAAATTTGTTATTTAACCAAATTTTCTACTGAAAAGGTATTATCTTTTTAGGAAAATTTTTATATCAAAATACCCAATTGGCAATAATAAAATAAAATAAATGGTATTTTTAACGTATTATAAATTTATTTTGCCTGGTGTAATTATTTAAATAACAAAAAAATTATTGTTTGGAAAAATTATGCAAGTGGTTTAATAAAATAATCATAATTTTTTCTTACTATACAATTTTTTGACTTATTAGTATTTTTAACCAAATATTGATTACTTTTTTTTTTGTGAAAAAATGAATTAAGAATATTAGATAAGAGGAAATGCTTTTAAGTATTGGACAGCACGAAACTCGACGTCTGCATGTAAAATGTAATGCAGACTTTTAACTTTCACATGCTGCCTTCGCATTTATCACCTAACACATGACCACAAAAAATAAGCACTTTTAATTAATTACTTATTTCCACATTTCCCATTTATTAAATTCATTTCATTTTATCAGTGAACTTTTTTTTATGTCCTTTCCTATCTCTGTTTTGATCTTTTGACGTTTAAGTTCATTGATTTTTCTTTTCTTTTCTTTTCTTTGGTATTTTATAATTTAAATTGTCAACTTTAATGTTTCGAATTTCATTAAATATCTTAGTTGTCAAAATTTAGATTGTCAATTTTCATTAAATATCGCATTTATGTCTCTATTCTATCATAGGGATGATTTGATTTTGTGTGTGTGTTTGTGTATATGATGTATAGAATGGATAATAAATGAGATTACATCATATTTTGAATAAATTAGTTTTCATAAAATTAAATAAATAATAGAAAAAACAACATATTTTTCATAAATTAGATACCTCAAATCATTTAAGATTACATCATTTTCGAAAGTCTGTAAAGGAAGAGGAAGAGGTAAAGAGATTAAAAATAAATAATGATGCTATCAGTATTAAAATCTTGCTGCTAAGACTTAGAATCTCTATAAATCTACTGATGATTTTAAGTGTGTATATATATATTACAAAGAAGCTAATGTTAATGTTGTTTACTAGTCAAAATAATGTATATGTTTAAATTAGTATCAAGGAAAAGTACATATTACACTAAATATATGTTTGAATTTTAGATTACACAAATACATGTATGAATAATTTGATAAATAATTATTTCATTCGGCTTGAAAAACATGAGTAATTTCTCTTTAAATTCAAACTTTTAATGTGCAATTAATCATAATTAATCATACAAAAGTTTTATAGTTGTGATTTATGTTAACCAATTGTGTTTTTAGTTAGTCTTATCGGAAAATTCTTCAAGTTGCATTTATTTTTGTATTTAAATTTTAATCATAATTACTGGTAAATTATTTTTTACTTTTTTTTTTTGAATGAGATTGGTACAAAAGATGTGTGAATTTGAGATAGCTCACAAGTTTTGCTCTATTTTACAACGGTTTTGGAAGATAATATATTTTTAAATATAGCAAAATTTCATATCATATTGATAGTTTTTCAGGGAAAGAATATATTTTATTTATTTTATATACTTTTGTCATTTATATTTTACATTTTCTATTCTAAGTTTCTTTTTTTTCTCCTTCTTAAGCATATATTTTAAAATAAATAAAGGCACATCAATAAATGTATTTTCAAATATAGCAAAATTATCCTATTAATGATATATTATGAAATTTTGCTATATTTCATTCCTTTCGTATACTTTTGTCACTTATAGTAATTATCTTTATATTTTATATTTCCTATACTAATTTTCTCTCTTTTTTCTTTTTTCTTTTTAAGCATATATTAAGAGGATTTTCACTTTATATATATATTTTTAGTAATCTCTTTGAAATATTTTTTCCATGACAGTTATTTTTATAATTAATTAACTTTTTAAAAATACTTTTTGTTTATGAAGATTTTCTTTTTAATGTAAAAGTATTTTTATTTTAAAAAAAATCATTCTAAATGCTTTGCTAAAGACATGTTTTGTGTGACACTCTTTAAATTAAAACTATTGATATTTCGATGTGTTTTGATTTAGCTTATAAAGACATTTCTTTATGAACCAAATTTGTTATTTCCCAACAAACCTAAGTATGATTTATCAATACATGTAAAGTGTTTCTTCCCCATAAGTCATGAGTCTAAATATGAGTTATCAATATGAACAAATATATATTTTTTCTTAAAAACAAAATTTATGATGTTTATTTGTAGAGGTTTGCCATTGTATCGAAACCATGATCGAAATAGGAAGTGGCGTCGAATGGACGAAGAAGGCGGTAATTTTGTTTACAGAGAAGGAACTTTAGATCAAACAACCCTCAGTCTATATAATTTCCATAAGATCAATAACCAGAATAATAAGAGATACAAAAAGTATGATAGTATTACCGGTGACGAAGAAAACAACGACCGTGGTAGAATGATTGAAGATAGTACAGAAGAAGATTCCATTTGCATTGTTAGTTTGAAAGATGTAATTACATAGAAAGGGCGATGGAAAACAACACATCAGAAACAATTTTGGCATATTTTTCCATTGGCTAATCCCAAATATGTATTCTTTAATTATTTGATGCCTTGTGAGAGATTATTAGAGTTTCTAAGTCATACACATGAACAAAATTTTGCAAAGCTAATTGGAAAGAGAAAGTAGTGTGACTTGTGAATGAATTTTGATGTGGATAGTTTGCCCTTCCTTTGTTTAGAATAATAGTTTTGGATCTTTTGTAAGCTCACACTATTTTAAAAGGCATTAGGACTTTAATATATATATATATATAATTAAATTTGTAGTTTGGTTGAATTGTCATTAGGTTTTGACAGTTTTAGTTTAGACATCATCTAATTGTTTGTTTTTTTGGCTTGTAAGTTTCGAAAAATTTGGAAAATCGAATCTTTTACCTTTGACATTTAAGGAAAAATCAATTTAATATATTTATACTAATTGAGATCTACTTTTTTTTTTTTCACTCTTATTTTAACCATAAGATATGGACTTTAATCAAAGTTTTGAATCCTCCCTGTGTTAATGGAAGAAAGGGGAAAATATCAATTTCTGTTTACTTTGAACAATATTGGTAAGAGATCCAATGAAAGCTAAGTTATGCCAATTAAAGCTAAGTTCACTTCGATGATTATTTGATGTGGAGAGAAGAGATCCAACCTCTTAAAGGTTATGTTAGTTAAAGTTAAGTTCACTTTGACAATTTTTGTTATTCAAACCTTATAAATAAACTTTGATTCTGTTATATCAAAATTTGGTACATTTCTTCTTTATAGTACAATCATGGCTGGGATAAAAAAACTGAACAATTTTTCAAATAATTGATTCATGTCTGTCATATGTTTACTCATTAACATGATATTGAGATTATATATACTTATGTATATATATTTTAAAAGGTATTTTTAAAGTAAAACACGAGGTGAGGATTTGAACTTGAGATCTCTTGTCTTCGAGAACATATAGATGTCAGTTGAGCTAAGCTCACGTTGACTTCGGAATTATATTTTATTTTGGCCAACTAAATTACCTAAATGTTTTCGATCTATGTCAAAAGTTAATAAATATAAAACGGAGAAAGATAAATTAACATTCAAATATGTTGAGAACCAAATCAAAGAGGATACCAACGGCACCTAATCCACAAACACCAAATTTTTTTACTCAATTCAACACAACTAATTACTTGGCAAAGTAAGCCCTGTGATATTTTGTTATGGGAGATTTTTTTAAATAGAATTATTAGACAAAATATTTACATCTAATAGCAAATTTTTATCCATTATGTAGAACCCAAAACAGATGGTCAAATACCAAAAAAAGCTCATGAAAACCTAAATCAACAGAATTAATTATCCCGTTTTTTTCTTTCTTTCCATACTCAGCACACAAAATCCTAAGGCTAATCTCAGTGTTTTTCAACCAAGATGAAAGACAAAAGGCTTTAGAGATTGAGTTCTCAAGCTAATTCCAATGCTTGTCCGATTGGGATGGAAGGCAGAGAAGTTAAGAAGCCCAAAACTTAGGTCATCCTGAGATCGAGTTTGGTCGAGATTGGAAACATGGAGTTTCTTTCTATCAATCATAATAAGGGTGTTAAAAAAATTGTTGAAAACTGAACCGCAATTGAAACCGAACCAAAACTGAATGCATGCGGTTTAGTTCAATTTCGTTTAAATTGAAACCACTTCTTGTGCGGTTTGGTTTAGTTTGAGAAATTAAACTGATTCTAAAACCGAGCTTTATTTAAAAAATTATATATATATATATATATAAAGGCAGATGCTTTCATCTCGATGGCAGAACAATATTTTATACACTTTTTCTATTCTAATATTTATGCATATAAGCAGTTCGATTTCGATTTTATTTATGCATAAACGATTCAGTTTTAATTCGGTCTGACACATGTGAGTGGTTCGGTGCGGTTTAGGATGAGATTTTTTTTGCATTTTGCAATTCGATGGAGTTTCAGCTTCAAACCGAACCGCGAACACCCTTAAGTGATAAATACTATTTCTATTAGTGATAGACATTGATAGAAACTTGTATCAATGTGTATTTCAGTGTGTATATAGTCTATATATAATTCTATAGAATTTAATTTGAAAAAATATACATGGAGTTTCAATATGATAACTTTGGTAAACAATGATATAACTGGAGTTTTGATGTGAAAAGATATTGCCGCTGTGATCATCAAGTAAAAACCTTATCACAAAAGAAAATAAACGAAGAAGGTTAGAAGAAAAATAAAGGAAGAAGATAATGAAGTCGCCAGAAAAATAAACAAAGAAGATGATTCCTCATGCAAATATTTGAGTGTGCTAAGGAGTATTTTATATTTAAAAAAAATATTCGAGGTTTTTTCGTGCCGCCTTTTCATTTTTTTTCTTCTCTTATTTTTCTACAATTTTTCTTTTATATTTTCTTAAAATCATAATCATTGTGTTTCAATCGATCATAAATCTTTATTATTTATTTTTTTAAGATCATGTACCAAATATCACAAAAATTGTTGAGATATTGAAACACAATAATTTAGATTTGAGTACACAATTGTATAATATTGGTACGTTTTGTATCATTTGAGACTTTTTTTTTTTTTTGATTTTTTCCTTTTTTAAAATTATTCTAGTGTAAATGTTTTGCGGTTTGTTATATTTAAAAAAAAAAACCTTGTATTTTCTACTATTTATATAATTTCCCCATTTTGTTATATAGAAATATTTTAAGCGATTTTTTGTAACTTTAAAATATTTTGCGTAATAATTAATAATGATAAGCCTCCAGCACCGTTTCCCGCCAAGAGAACGTTCCAACTCTAAGGACCCATCCACTAATAATCTTTTCTTTTCTTTTTCCTTTTTATTATGTATTTGTTTTTAAGAAACATCCACTACCCTTTTTCCTCATGAAAAGATGAGCCATAAAACCAAAAGACACCTTCTTTTAGAACTCCATTTGGGTCCAAAAACCAAAATACCCCACTTTCTGTGTTCTGCCTTCTTCATACCATTCTTTACTGCTTCCATCCTTCCTTCTCTTTCTATTCTTTTATTTCAAGGGATCTCTTAAAAGTTAAATTTAATATTCAAAGAGAAAGAGAAAACACACATACCTGTTTCTTATGGGTGGATTTCCTCTCTCCATCTGCCGCCATTGACATAAAGCCTCAAGCTCTTCCCACGTTGATAATGGCTAAAACGAAACCCTCCAAATTTGCTTCTTTGAGCCCCCCAATTATCGGCAAAATAAGAAGACTAGTCTTTTGCCTCGTTAAAAGCGCCACCAATGTGAACAAAGGGTTATAAAAATTAGAGGTTTGTCAAAGTTTATTCTCTTTTTTGTTTTTTAGAATAGTGTTCCAGCAATCAAAGAGGCTTGCGCTCTTCCTTGCTATCATTTCAGCGAGAAATTAGGAGAATACTGAAAAAGAAGACAGAGAGGGGCTTTTCTTAAAGGGGGAAAAAAAAAATCAAATTTCTAAAGGAAATATACCTCATTTTGAGTTCATTCATACACAGCACAGGCTTCTTCGAGGCCTTGTATTCTTCTGAAATGGCTGGTTTTGTAGCTATGATAGTCTACTATTTGGTCCTTCTTCAAACTTTTAATATCTTTGCGGCTAAGGATGAAGAATGGAAATCTGCTACTGCAACATACTCCAAAGAAACAGATGGGTCAATTGTTACGGGTACTGTTTTCCTTTTGTGCGTGCAATTACATTCATGTTTAAACATGGTGCTTTTCTGGGTTTGAAGAAGCTTATTTTTCTAGTTGTTATTTGAGTATACAAGAGTTGCCGTACTGCTCACTGGCCGTGAGGCTTTTGTTTAAGGAATCTCTCCCCACCTTCAAAAGTTGGAAACTGGAAAATGGGTCGGCTTAGGGCATGTTAAGGAGTGTTTGGAAATTGTTAAGAACATTTATTTTCATGCTCAAAATCACTGTGAATATGCTTTTGATAATTCAAATTGTCAATAAAAGTGTAACATTGAACGTTAATTGATTTTGAATGATTAAGGGTATTTTTTACTTTGTCATTCTCAAAATCACTTGAAAACTTTCACATCACTTTCAAACATGCACACAGCATGTTTGTAATACTGTAACTAAAAGGGAGGGAAATTAGTATTTGAAGTGCTTTTTTTGTATCACTAATGTTGCAGAAGGTGCTTGTGGTTACGGAGACCTACATAAGATAAGTTATGGAAAATACAGCGCTGGACTGAGTAGCATGTTGTTTAATAGAGGAAGTACCTGTGGAGCTTGCTATGAGCTTAGATGTGTTGATCACATCTTGTGGTGCTTGCAAGGAAGCCCGACTGTCATTCTAACAGCCACCGACTTCTGTCCTCCTAATTACGGCTTGTCTTCCGACTATGGCGGGTGGTGTAATTTTCCCAAGGAGCACTTTGAGATGTCAGAGGCAGCATTTGCTGAAATAGCAGAGAAAAAAGCAGATATTGTGCCAGTTCAATATAGGAGGTAAAAATCAAACTAAATGCATATAGAATCAAACAATTTGTCATGCTAAGCTAAGTGGACAAAGCTTGTTTAATATTTGTGTAGGGTGAGGTGTGACAGAAGTGGTGGAATGAGATTCACAGTTAGTGGGAATTATCGATTCTTTCAAGTTCTGATTACAAATGTTGGAATGGATGGTGAATTAGTGGCAGTGAAAGTAAAAGGATCAAGAACAGGATGGATACCATTGGCAAGGAACTGGGGACAGAACTGGCAAAGCAATGTCAATCTTCACGGGCAACCCCTCTCTTTTGAAGTCACCTCCAGCAGTGGAAGAGCACTTACTTCCTACAGCGTTGCACCTGGAAACTGGCAGTATGGGCAGACATTTGAAGGGAAACAATTTTGAAACTTTTATGCAACTAAGGAATCAGAATCAAAATCTTAGGCCCATAGAATATAACTAGGAACTTGAACATAAGTATACTGGCATGTTAAATCTCATGATGGGTAAAACACACATCAGAATCAAGGCTGCACAAAATTAGCAGTCTCGGAGTAGAGCCCACATAATTTTCATCTTTAATATATATGTTTTTACAGAAGCTATGTAGCAATCCCTAACTGGGTTCGTTCCTCATATGTTATACATATAATTTGGTACTCTTGCGAGGAAAAAGAAATCATGTACCATTCACTTTGGATTAAAGACTTATAGTCTAGCATTTCCCCTTCTATTTGTCTCATGCTCACCATATAGGAGCTGAAGTATGTTGCAAGATGATGAGCTTTTCTCTGCACAGACTTGTGAATCAGTGACACTGCCAAGCAGGGCATGGGAATTTCTGGATCCCAACAGCTTAAGAAACTGAGCAAAAGAATGAGGAGAGTAAACTGAGACAATTCGTCCAACATTCATGAGATCACTAGTATTAATTTTTCATGGCTCAAAAGTTATCACATAGATTCCCTGCAAAGCATCGGTTGACTTAAGCCAGCGTACAGTTAAAGCTCATATCTAGGGGAAGTTTCTGAGTCTTTTCAGGTTTCTTCAAAGGAAACGCTAATGAACTCCATCTTTCTCGCCAGAACTTCATCTGTATATGCCTTCCATTCCATGATTTGACTCCTGATTCTGCAGCTCAGTGTATAGATGTGGCTGTAGTTCCCTCTTCTTCTTCCTCCAAAAACTCGAGTGATTCGCCATAAAGCTTTTGTGCATCCTGTTTCACAGTTCTTAAATCAACTGCCTCTCCCTTTGATTCCAATCCTTTTATGACAATCCTGAAAGAAGCCTTATCTGGCTCACAACCTACTTCCTTCATCAAATAATACGACTCCATCGCCAGTTCACCTAAATTATGACTAACCAATGCCTTCAAAAGAGCGTTAAACCCGTCAATTTCAGGTGCTAAATCAGCCTCTGCTTTCATGTACGAAAGAATAATTTGTACTCGTTCGAACAATCCATTGCTAGCCAATACTGTAATAATATCAGCATACAGCGAGACCTGAGGCTTGTACCAGTGTTCTTTTCTAACATCTTCGAAAACCTAACACTCGTGAAACGAAAGTACAGTAATACAGACTATCAGCGAGAAATATTGAAGAAGCCACAATCAGCAAAATTAAATATCTAGCCATTGCTGTGGATAGCTCTAAAAATGGATACCGATCATGCAATATTGAATAATTTCGATAACTAATCAATCAACGATGCAGATAAACATAAGAGTTGAGTGCAGAAGAATCACCTTAAGAGCCAAAGAACACTCGTTCTGGCGGAGGAGCTCGCGAAGAACAGCCAACATATCAAACTTCAATAAGCGCCTAATTTTGGAATCATACACTCGGTCCAATTGTTGTAAGTCTTTCTTCGTTCGCTTCAACGATTGCACTGCTTGAATTGCTTCGATGCTGAGGTTCCTCCCCTTCTGCAGTGGCTTCCGGTTTTCACTTCCGCCTCTCATTGTCACTCTCGGATATCCCTCCGCCCTACCAAGCTGCAGGCAGCATGCTTTCCCGACAGACCTCGGTAGCTTGAGTGGCGAACTGAGAATCGTCCGCGACGGAAGTGTGGTTAAGAAACTCATCGTTCGTTATCTGTCTCCCTCTCCGGCGAAAGTCCCTCCCGCCCCTGTTCTTCATCCACGATTTTTCTGTCTATCCTAATCGAATATTAATAATGGTAAGTAAGCAACCCTTTTCAATTTAACTAACGAAAATAAAAAAAATAGGGAAACGGTAAAAATAGACCAAATATTTACCCCTTTATACAAAAATGGAATGGAACAAAATTTGGTTTTTTTTTTTCCTTTTACCATTGTCAATTTTTTTTAATAGAAAAACTCTTAAAAAATAAAAATAAACAAATAATACATTTAAATTTCAAAATATTATGTTTTAGTGACCTTTGGCTCAAGAGGGAAGCATATGGGTTTCTCCCTTAATTACAAGGATGAAATGTAGCATATATATTCCCTAACAATGGTGATTGGAACAATGAGCTTCTTCATGTAACACTCATTAACGATGATGTTCAAACTATTCTTTGGATTCAACGACCACGAGTGTGTTGTGATGATCAGACTATGGATTTCTCCCACACCCTGAACCCTAGATTGAATTCAACTTCTTTGTTTTGTGGAAACCCCTTTGAAAGACTAAAGCTCATCTTAGGGCGAATATTTGTTGTGGAAAATTATACAAAAGATCTTTCCTATCAAATTTAATATTGCATATATATGGGGTCCATTATGATATTTTGGTATATGTTTTGCAGGAATCAAGTGGAAATTGCAAAACGTACATTATATGGGAGTGTTTTATTACTAGAGAGGTTTGATCGAGATTTATCTCAACTATTATTGATGTACTTTGGAATCATAAGCCTCAATGGAACTATCAAGATTATTGGCATTTGATTTTTTATCACGTGACCATTGTGGACCTAAGTGAGGTCATAATGATGGTATGACATACTTGTTACTTGGAAAGCTAGGAACATGATGATGTTTTAGAGGCAACATGATGATAGTTAGACAATTTGTGATTCCATAGCCAAATACATATTTTAAGCTCATCATGAAAGTGGTATATCTAGTGGTAAAGCCAAAGGGGTGCTTTCTCCCAACACTTCCTTTCGTTTCTTTTTGGAAGTTGTATATAGATGCTGCTTCGAACGATGGGTACTTCGTGACAATTTGGGACGTGCTCGCATAGTTGGTCTTAAGTTTGTCCCCTGCCATGCATGAAGCTCCTTGAAGCTATGACGACTTGTTTTGGGCTTGAGAGCATATCTTCACTACAAATCTCAAATATCTTAATTGAGTCAGATTGTTTGGAGGTGATTAAACTATTGAGTGTTGGTACTATTGATATTTCTAAAGTCTCTTTAACTGCGGAGGCAAAGGATCGTGCCATGCGTTGAGAGTTGCCACTTATAAACATATTTGTCGTAGTCAGAATACTCTCCTCACGATATTGCACACAAGCTCTATAGTCTTGCATTTCTATAGGTCTTCATTCTTCTTACCCTAAATGGTTTTCTTCGCTTGTGTCTAGTGATGCTTATCTATTTTTTGTGGGACCTTTGCCTTCTTGCATATCTATCATGACAAAAATTAGAATTTGAACTTTAGTTTCTATCTATTTAGTCTATTCGTTTTAAATTTGGTAATAATTCTAAAACAAGAAAATAAACTTTTTTTTTTTTAATTCTTGAGTTTGGCTAAAAATTGAAGTATATGAAGAAGATAGATTTTATTATTCCTAAGAAAATAAACTAATTTTTACAAAAACTGCTACCAAATTAGTGAAAAAATGTTTCTTTGATAAAAGAAAATAAGGTTTTCAACCAAGAAATAAAAAAAAAAAAAAGTTGATTAGAATATGATAATTTTGGTGTGCGCAGATGCGTAGTCCATATAGCGAAATCGTGTACGGTAAGAAATGACAAACTCAGCTGCTTAGCTTTAGCAATCGTTGTTGAACTTCGTTATCCTTAAATCACTCGCCGGAAAACGATCATCTCCGTCGGACCTCCGAGGCTCTCCGGACGGCGGCGGCGGATGGCAACTATAGCAGGGACACCTTGGGTGAGGATTAAGGCCTTCCCTATCCTGAATCCTCCAATTCTACATCGCTCAAACTTTTATTTTGGAGAGAGATGCATCCCAAAATTTCGAAGGAGTTTCTCGGTTTCGGCTTCTGTAGATAAGGTTGATGGAGGAGATGTTCGAGTCCGTTTTGCTCCTTCGCCTACTGGAAATCTTCATGTTGGTGGAGCAAGAACTGCCCTCTTCAATTACTTGTTTGCTAGGTTGGTTTTATTCACTCCTCCGTTTATGAACTCATTGTTAAATTAGGCTTTTCAATTATCTTTGTGCCCGGATTTGGGTACTGGTACCTATACTATTCAGTGGAAGGTTCGGTTTTACTTGTTTGTCATTGTTTTGCTTTGTACTTATGAACTCGATGTCTTAGGGCCAATGGTGGGAAGTTTGTTCTGAGAATTGAAGATACTGACTTGGAGAGGTCCACTCGACAATCTGAAGAGGCTGTGTTGAGAGATCTTTCTTGGCTTGGTCTCGATTGGGATGAAGGTGCTTATGTTCTTTCAGTTACAAGTCCTGTGCTCCTTTTGGATCATTTGCTTCGTCTCAATTTCAATGTCTGCGTTTCATCGTTTTTTTCTTAATGTATCGGGATCGACTCATTTGGCTCAGTATCATAATGCAGTTAGTATGCTATTTTTAGAGCATTCCTGAATGGGTAGATATACTCTTGATTGTCGTATTCTTTGAAGTAGTATGAATGAAGCTTGTTACTTCATTGTCGTTATTCTTTAGGAGTTTGTTAGTGATGTGACCTTATGCAGGTCCAAATGTTGGTGGAGAATACGGCCCTTACCGCCAATCAGAAAGAAATGCACTATACAAACAGTACGCGGAGAAGCTTTTAGAATCTGGTCAAGTATATCGCTGCTTTTGTTCAAATGAGGTAATCAGAAATATCATAAATGTGATGTTTTATGCTTTTCGTGTTTTTCATTACTCCTTTTCAAACAATAGTTAATTTCAAATTTAAATCTTGAATTTCTAATAACTTCAGCATCGCATGGTGTCCTAATGATTTTTACTATCTGGGTTCCTTCCATTTTCTTCAGGAACTAGAAAGAATGAAGGAGGTTGCAAAGCTGAAGCAACTGCCACCTGTATACATGGGAAAGTGGGCCAGTGCTACTAATGAAGAAGTACGGGAAGAATTAGAAAAGGGTACCCCTTACACGTTCCGATTTCGCGTGCCTCAAGAAGGGAGTTTGAAAATCAATGATCTCATACGAGGGGAAGTAAGTTCTCCTGTCTTGCATCATCCTGCCTATAGTTTGTCTAGTCTAGACTGCATGTTCTCTGTAACTGGTCCTCTCTTCTCCCTTTCATGGGTTGGGTGGCACCTCTCGTCTTGCATATTGAGCCTGCACCGTTTCTCTGGGGTTCTTTTCTTTGACATGCATATGACACAGGGCAGAGGATTTGAGGAGCTACAAATCAACTGTAAAATTAATAATAATTACTCATCTAAACCTCATTAGTCAAACTTATTTTGTATCTTCTTGTTAACTTTGTTTGCTAGTGTTCTGAAGGTTAGTTGGAACTTGGATACACTTGGAGATTTTGTAATTATGAGGAGCAATGGGCAACCTGTCTATAATTTTTGCGTCACTGTTGATGATGCTACCATGGCCATCTCACATGTCATAAGGTAATAACAGCATCATCCTTAAACATATGGACTTACTGTTCCATTTATTATTCTCTATTTGATTATTTCATTTCACTTGTTGAATTTCCTTTAGGTTGTAACTTGTTAGCTAATTTTCTCAGTATTTTTTTTTTCAGAGCGGAGGAACATTTACCGAACACTCTTAGGCAGGCGCTGATATATAAGGTAATCTTATACCCCCTTTTCCCTTCAAGTATTTGATCTCAGATGCTAACCAAAGGAATTTGATTTCTCTTGTTAATAAATCCTCCTATTACAGGCTCTTGGTTTCCCAATGCCTTACTTTGCGCATGTTTCCTTAATTCTTGCACCTGATCGTAGTAAACTATCGAAACGACATGGTGCAACCTCAGTTGGTCAGGTAATCGTTCGGCTGCATATGTCTTATTCCATGGGCAAAAGCTTGTAAATTCTGTGATATATGATGTCTGTTAGTATATATTCCCATATTTTCTTACAATTCTTATTTAATTAGAGTATGAGTTTTTAACTAGAAATAAATTCGCCTGATCTCTGGTAACTCCTTATAGTTCAGGGAAATGGGATATCTACCCGAGGCTATGGTTAACTACTTGGCTCTATTAGGTTGGGGCGATGGTACTGAGAATGAGTTTTTTACTCTTGAACAACTTGGTTGGTGATTCTCTCTGTGGTTCTATTATTATATCTTTTTTCTCCTTTTCCAATCTTTATTTCTACTATTTCTAAAATTTGTTTCTGAATTACTGTCTGACTATCTACTCGGACTGACAGTGGAAAAGTTTTCAATTAGCCGTGTAAACAAAAGTGGTGCTGTTTTTGATTCTACTAAGTTGAGGTAAGAATGGTTTAATTGTAAATTGGTACAATTCTTCTTGCTCTTAGAAGCACGCCCCTGCAGTTTAAAGTTTAACTGTAACAATTTAACTAGAATTTTGTTTTTTTGTCATGATGCATTTGTAGTTGTACCTAGCTACTATATTTTCATTTGAATGACGATTGTAATTGATTTCATAACTAATGGAAGCTTCCATTCTCATCTGTGAAAACTAGGTGGATGAATGGTCAGCATTTGAGAGCCCTTCCATCTGAAGGATTGACCAAGCTTATTGGTGAGCGCTGGAAGAGCACGGGTATCCTGACAGAATCAGAAGGACCATTTATTGAGGTAAGAGCCTATTTTGTAGGAATTACAATTCGGATAGGGAACTGAAAACATCATTAGCATAAAAGAATGATCACAAAAAGAGTAAGTAATATGTGCACTATAGAGTATGAATGAATGGAGCTTACAGATAAGGACTACAATTAACACAGAAACAGGATAATTTTAGGAACCGAAGGTCTAGGTTTAGGAAAGAGTGAGTATTCCTGCTGGAAGCAATTTATCTTGCTCAATTTAACTTCCAACCTCAGACTTGCTTCTAGAAGTCCCAAGCTTTAGTTACACCTAAAGTTCCCACAATCACAACCTTAACAACAATGGCTTAAAGGATATCCTCCTCTCTTTAGAGTTTGGCTATATAGAAGTCATAGAAGTGCACCATTACTACTTTGTGGATGACACCCCTGCATCATGGAAGGTCCTTGTATTAATTCCAATAATTAGAGGCATAATTGTAATGATAAAACATGGACCAGAAGAGTCTTTGACAGTATGCTTGCATAACTCATTGCAAAAACTTGATTTTCTTGGAAGTTTTCTGCTTCAAGTGGCTGAACTGAAAACAATGGGTAGGAGGGGAGGAATTTTGGTCAGAGATGAGAAGCTAGATTTACCCAAGACATGACCCTCAGAATGCTCAAAAGATCAGAGCCTTCTAGCTGTTGATTAAGGAGGCCTAGTTGCAGATGCAGCTTGACAAGGAGAACTATTAAGTCCTCTGCCTCATGATCTGATAAAACTTTGCAAAAATTGAAATTCCATGCCTTACATGAAATCACAGAAAAATTGGAAAGGCACCTAAGTTCCTAATACACATTCAGGACTACTTGGAGACTTTCTTGCTAACATGAGTATAGCTTTGCAGTGAAGATATTCACTCCTCTTAGGTTGGAGATTCAATTCCTCGCTCCACACTTATTGTACTGAAAAAAGAAAGTAAAGTACATTCTCCCAACCATTAAAACTACATAGGATTCGTGCTTCAGTGTAGTCGAGCATTTGCGCCTGTGCTGGTTGCTTTATTATGTTATATTTTTCCTTGGCAATGATGCTTCGTTAATTTGAATTTCAACCTTTCTTTTTTTTCTTCTTTAATGATGTGTGTTACAATCATTGCACGAGGAGTGATTTAGTTTTATATATAGGAATCAGTTCAGCTGCTCAAAGATGCAATTGACTTGGTAACTGATGCTGACAAAGCACTGTCAAACCTTCTGTCCTATCCTCTACACACTACTCTGACAAGGTACATTGAATTTAGTGCATATTGTCGTTAGTATCGTGATATTCTTTTACAGAATAAACTACAAAGTCGGCTTTAATCCCCTGAATCTTAAGATATTTGAAATAATGCTGTCCTTCATTGTGGCAATCCTTTTATAATATGTATTTTTTCGATCTTATTGATTTTATCTGATGTAGTCTTTTAGGTTTGGTTGAGTTGGAATTTGAGATATTGAGGGTTTAGAGATGGTTGCGACCAATTGGAGAAGTCTTCTGTAACTCCTTTGGTTTGGTCATCTTGCGCTTCTTTTATAAAGTTCATACGAAAATGATATTTGTTTCTCATAAAAAAATAAAAAGAAAAAAAAGGTTGTGAAATTGAAATGGAGGGAGAAGGGAAGGAAGAGATGAAGGCAAGTGGTAGAAAATCGTCTGACAATTACCTCAATACTGAAATTCCAATTATTAACACAACTGGAACCAGCTTGTAGAAATCAGATGAAACTGAAAGTTTTGTTTCACCTTACAACCTGGTGGTCAGTATGAAAATAGTTTCACAACCCTGCATTTGGTAGTTCATAGAATACTTAGATGAAAGATTAGTAGATTCAATTACAATACCAGATCTGTAATAAATAATTATTGGAGTTAGGCTTGTTGTTGCTAGATGCCAGCTTACTTTTTGACTTGAATCAGGTTTTTGTTATCAGCAACCAAGATTTTATACCTTGTACGGGAAGCTTCTCGACAGTTTATTTGCTTCAAAAATCGGATACTACTTTGCCACATACTCAGTCTTTCATTAAGTCAAGGGTGCTCAGTTTATTAGAGTCTCTGCATTTGGTAGTTTGTAGAATACTTAGATGAAAGTGTAGTAGTTTCAATTACAATACAAGATCTGAAATAAATAATTAATGGTGTTAGGCTTGCTTGTTGCTATATGCCAGCTTGCTCTTTGACTTGAATTAAGTTTTTGGTATTAGCAATCAAGATTTTATGCCTTGTACAGGAAGCTTCTTGACAATTTATTTGCTTCAAAAATCAGATACTACTTTGCCACATACTCAGTCTTTCATTAAGTCAAGGGTGTTCAGTTTATTAGAGTCGTTTGCTAAGTATATACCATGATTTTTTCAATCTCTTTAGATAATAAATGGTTGGATGCCTGCAGTTCCGAAGCAAAGCCTCTTGTAGAGGATAAGCTTTCTGAATTTTCATCGAGCCTCATAGCTGCATATGATAGTGGGGAAATCCTTAATGCACTTGAAGAAGGCCCTTCTGGCTGGCAGAAATGGGTGAAAAGTTTTGGAAAATCATTGAAACGCAAGGTATGCTTCAATTCATTGGCATTTCATAATTTGAGTTCGCACTTCCTTGTGTATTTTCTTCATGTGATTCACTACTTACTAGGAAAATCATAATCACCTCTTCCTAATTTGACCACCAATGGAAGTCTTGTCTTTTTTGCTATGATGTGAAACATTTGGCTGGAGAGGAACAGTAGAATTTTTCGTGGGTGGAGAGGTCTGGGGATGATATTTGGGATTTGATTAGATTTAATTCTTCTTTATGGGCCTCTAGTTACAAAAGGACTGTTTAGGGACAATGAGTTGAATTCTGAAATTTGAAGTTAATATGTTGGATTTAGGAAGACTATGTTTAAGGTGCAAAGTTGTTTAGTCCAGAGTTAGAAAACATTAGAGAGAGGGAGAAAGAAAGAGGGATAGATGGAGTTTTTCAATAAATGTGCAAACTTCAATATTAAATAACGTTGAAGTTGGTGAAGTTGAGCTATTTAACATCACCTCAGGAAGTCGAATGGTGTTTTGTAATTATCAGCTTAGTATTATTCTTCTGTAATTATTAGCTTAGTTTTTGTTTTCGTGTTTTTGTTTATGTGTGTGTGTGTTTTTCATCTTACTTGATGAAAACTGAGTTTCTTATCTAAAGAACTTGACCACCAATAATAGGGAAAATTACTTTTCATGCCACTCCGGTTGTTGCTCACGGGGAAAATTCATGGCCCTGATATGGGGGCTAGCATCGTCTTACTTCATAAAGCAAGATCGTCCAGTGTCGTTGCTCCTCAAGCCGGGTTTCTGCCACTGAATGACAGGTTTGAAATTCTTCGACAAATTGATTGGGATGCAGTGACCAAGGATAGCCCTCTAGTAGAGTCACCTGCACCTGCGGCTGTTCCCAACTGAGGTTTTTTTCTCTTTTTCCTTTCCATTTTTGATCGGCTTTTTCATTGAAATATGTGATCATAAATTAATCTTCAGCCTGAATAATTTCTAACTTTTTGTTGTTGTAATTATAAGAAATAACTAACAAGTGAGATGTTCTCTATATTTAATATGGTAGCATCCAATTTTCGGTTGAGTGTGTGCACATGCTGATTCTTATGCCCACAATAGCTTAGAGAATGTATTTTGAGTCTGAAAAGAGTATGGATTTATTCTTTCAGTCATCAAATAGATATTTACAAGTTCCTTTTTTAATCAAACCATAGTGATGAATTTCACCTTTCAAGCCATCGAAAATTACCACAACTTTAATATAACCTAAAATGTATATTAAAATTTTGTAAAATGAGATGAAAAGTACTATAGAACACTGAAGTAGTATTTAAATCTTGTTTTTAAATACCTTTTTCTATGAGTTTGGCCCTTTGTTTTCTCTTGCTAGTGTGCTTTCTCTTGTAAAAAACTTGAAATTCATTGGTTTAGTGGTTCTTTGCCAATTTTGAAGGTTTCCACTTTTTTTTCTTTTGGATTATCCCTTTGGCAAAAGAGCTATAGAAGTCAAAGTCTTTTTGAAATGTTTGGTTGAATAAGGCACATTGTTTGAATATTGTAGGGAGTTAATTTAAAGATTGCTGCATTGTCCTTTTTCTTGCAACGTTTTTGCCATATCAGTCAATTACAAAATACTATTGTAGATGGTGTAGCTCGTTCGATCGACGATGATTGAGATTTATTATATATGTGTTGGCAAACTATTATTTACTTTCAATATTTCTTTTTAATTTTTTATCATTTATGAAGCAAAATTGAATGTTTAACTATAGGTGTTTATAAGCCAATTGAGCTAGGTTTATTTTGACCATTTCAATTGAGTTATTATTATTATTATTTTATTAAGTTGGCTAGTTGAGTTATCTATATTATCTCTAACTTTCCTTTTTTTTCAAAATGGCAAACTTTGAAAGTGAATTACGAATAAAAAATAGAAAATCTTGTTGATTCAATCAATGAGTTTTTTCAAAACAAAAAAAGAAAAAAAAAAGAACTTATTGAAGTTTAGAAGTTATGTAATTTGATTGGTCTAATATTTTCTTTGCTACCATACGCATACTCATATTATCTATAATACATGGAGGTACTTTTTAGTTTAGGCACGTGTGTTGGTAGCTCTAGTTAACATTCGAAATCTTAATTGTTGAAGTACAATACTCAAAACTTATATCAATGTTATGATTGAATTAAACTAGTTCAATTTTTATCATTTTTAGATGGAAATTTTAGTACTTGATTTTTACAATTGAAACTTTAAACGTTTAATTGCAAATACCTTCTAGATTGTTTTTGCGATTTTTTTTGGAGCAAATCGCAAAACCATTTCTAAAATATCGCATTAGTTTCAATTATATCTTTAAATTTTAAAATTGAAAATTAAGTCTTTAAACTTTTTCAAAATTTAAAATTGCACCCTCAAACTTACATAATTGTACTTATTATGTAGGTTTGAGTATTCAATTTTTATAATTTGTTTTGTTTAATTTTTACAATTATTGTAAACTCAATAATTCAATTTTAACTTTTTTGGAAATTTAGAAGCCGAATCGTTGTTATTGAAAGTTGGAGAGAGTAATTACAACTATTAGTATATTTTTGGGTGGTTTTTTCAATTTTCCATTTTTAAAATTAACATATTCTAATACCAATTTATGCCAATTAACTCATAATATTGAATTTTCGTCGGATGGTACTTGCAATTTGCCATTTTTAAAAATAACATATGAAGAAGAAAAATTAAATCTAATCTCGAAGTGAATGATACAAATTTATGCTAATTAAACTTATAGGATTGAATTTTCATCGACATATAGTTATTTCCATAAGAGATAAATCATTATTGTATAAAAAAATATGAGCTTAGCTTAACTATCCTTTATATATTTTTGAAAATGCGAGCTCTCGGGTTTAGTACTAATTTAATTTATAAATAAAATTTTAAAAGCTAATTAAATTAGGGTGATTTTGTAGATTTCTTATTAAAAAGAAAAAAGAAACATTCCTCCACGTATTAAACTTTTAATAAGCCGGCGCGTGTGATGCACGTGAGTCCCAATCCAACCGTTTGCGTTACACTTCGATGTAAAAATTTCCGATTTACGGAATTATCGGCTCTTTCTCCTCTCTTTCTTCTTTCTCTCTTTTCTGTGTGATTTTGTTGAACAGGTTTCGACTCGCATGCCTTCCAACTTGGCAACAAATCGAGAGAGGAAAGAAAACTAAAATCCATGAACAAATCACTTCCAATCAACACAGATTCACCTTCGAATTAGGCGTTGATTTCTTCCTATAACTCCTAATTTCTATTTCTTCCATTCCATTTCCCCACTATGATTCCCTGAATGGATCTGCGTTCTTCTTCCATTCTTCTTCACCAATGTCGGTTTCTCAAACCCTAGGTGGCACCTCCAGATGCGGCCGTGCCATCGGTCCTTCTCTCGATAAGATTGTCAAGAACGCAGCCTGGCGTAAGCATTCTCATCTTGTTTCTTCTTGTAAATCCGTTCTTGATAAGCTTGATTCTATTGCGGAGGCTGTTCCTCCTGATCCAACCTCCCCACTCGCTGGCCTTTCACCTGCTGATGCGGACTTTGTGCTCCAACCTCTCCTTTTGGCTCTTGATGCTGCCTATGTCAAGGTTGCTGAGCCTGCGCTCGAGTGCGTTTTCAAATTGTTCTCCCGCGGTCTTTTCCGTGGGGAGATCGAGCGGCCCGATGGTGATGCGAATTCTAATGCTAGTTCCATTGTGTATAAGATTGTCGAGTCTGTTTGTAAGTCGGGAGGTCTTGGTGATGAAGGAATTGAGCTCACTGTTTTAAGAGTGTTGCTCTCTGCGGTTCGATGCCCTTGTGTATTGATCCGGGGGGATTGTTTGGTTAATGTTGTTCGGACTTGTTATAATGTGTATCTCGGTGGGTTAAGTGGTACGAATCAGATCTGTGCAAAATCTGTTTTGGGTCAAGTAATGGTCATTGTTTTTAGTAGAGTGGAGGAGGACTCCATGGATGCTCCGATGAGGATAATTTCTGTGAGTGAATTATTGGAATTTACCGATAAGAACTTGAATGAAGGAAATTCTATATATTTTTGCCAGAACTTTATTAATGAGGTAATGGATGCCAGCGAAGGGATTGCGGACAAGAAATTGTACGAGTTTTCGGCAAAATTGCAGAATGGCCATGCTTCACCATTGAAAGTTGACAATAAAGGTGAATCTGATATAGGAGAAACGGAAGATGCTTGTAGTAAGATTAGGGAGGATGGATTCCATTTGTTTAAGAATTTGTGTAAATTGTCAATGAAATTCTCATCACCGGAGCACCCAGATGATCAGATCCTCATAAGAGGGAAAATATTGTCTCTGGAACTGTTAAAGGTGGTTATGGACAATGCAGGTCCAGTTTGGCGCTCAAACGAGAGGTAAGCATTTCATTTCTCATTGATAATTTTACTGCCACTTTTGTACATGTCTATAGAACTGACTCGAACTTCTATTCATGCAAAATTTTGACCAAATTAATTTTCTACCTTTTAGTTATGTAATACTATGTTACTAAGCCAGGTATTTTTCATTGGGGAAAATGACTTCTAGCAGTCAACCTAGAATTTTGTCTTATTTTGTTTTGAGAAATCTGTAACATTTTCGAGCTTCTTAGTTCTTATGGCATATGACATCTCGAATGAAGCTATAACTACACAGCCTCCCAATTGCGGAGGATTTGAGTTAGGCTATAGCCTATAGTTACAGGAAAAAGAGATCTTGTGTCTCGGATGCCACATTCAGGACGTAATTCCAAAATCACAACTTCTTATTTTGTCTGAGTACTTTGTAGTAAGCTATTGTTGATTGGATAAACTGTGACAGATTCTGTCACTGTTGGTTTCAGGTTTCTCAATGCTATCAAGCAATTTCTCTGCTTATCATTATTGAAAAACAGTGCCCTGTCGGCGATGGCCATCTTCCAGCTTCAATGTTGTATTTTTACTAGCTTGTTGACAAAATTTAGATCAGGATTAAAAGCAGAAGTTGGCATCTTCTTTCCCATGCTTGTCCTCCGAGTGCTTGAGAATGTACTTCAGCCTAGTTTCTTGCAGAAGATGACCGTGCTCAATTTGTTGGATAAGATATCTCAAGATTCACAGACTATGGTTGACATTTTTGTCAACTATGATTGTGATGTTGATTCTCCAAACATTTTTGAGAGGTACCGCACTTGTCCATGTCCTTTGTTATACGTGTTGATTTTGTTTGACTCGATATATAATTTTGGTTTTCACCGTTTTCTCAAGGGTTGGTGACTTTTTTCGACTTTGGGGTGGGGGGGATAGTGTGGTGATTGAATTGTGATGTTAACGTCATACCTAATTGCCATATTGCCAGGATTGTGAATGGCCTTTTGAAAACTGCTCTTGGACCGCCTTCTGGTTCAACCACGACTTTGTCTCCAGCACAGGATATTACATTTAGGCTTGAATCTGTTAAGTGTTTAGTAAGCATCATTAAATCAATGGGAACTTGGATGGACCAACAAATGAAGCTAGACGATACAAATATTCTCAAAACTTCTGAGAACGATGCATCACCTGAGAATCAATTAAGTGGGGAAGAAACAGCTGCTGTTGACTCTGAGCTCCAATCAGATGGAAATTCTGAGTTCTCAGATGCTGCTACACTTGAGCAAAGGAGAGCTTACAAAATCGAACTCCAGGTTTGAGCATTACTTAATCTCTAGTTAATACATTTTATTTATGTTGAGGGTGGGTGATGAGTGGTGACTTCTATTTTTTTTCTTTCTTTTTTGATATCCGTGAGTGTCTGACCCAGCTTACGCGCACCTCGACTAATCTCACGGGACAACCCGCATGACCCTACAACATTTCAGTGTCAAGGAAACTCGTAGGAAATTAATTCTTAGGTAGGTGGCCACCATGGATTAAACCCAGGACCTCTTAGTTAGACTTTTGTTCTGGTAGTATGAAGGTTCAACTTAGGACAAGATGATAAATCGTATGATGGCAATGACGATTTATTAGGAGGTTGTTTTCTTTGGTGGGGTAGGGGAAGAAAAAAATGATTAGAGGCTATAATTAGTGAATGGAGAATTACACCAATGTAAAGCTTTGAAGAGAGCCAAAAAAATCCGATGAGTTGTTGAAGATATTGGAGATGAAAGTTGTTATTGTTGTTGATGGCTTTTATTTATTTATTTTTGGTGAGAAACCATTTCATGAGTAAAGAGAAACTAACAATAGATGAAGGAATATAAGACATCCTTTAGAATGAGTTTACAGTTGAGAACTCTGGCCTTGGTTATAGATCACATTTCTTCCATTATCTTCAAAGCAAAGGGGGAGTTGTTCTTGAGGAAGAGAAGTGTAGATGATGGTTTTGCTTGGGTAGTGTCCAATAGTTGAGGCCTTCTTGTGTGATTGATTACTTTGGGGGTTTTTGAGGGAGGAAATTCACTCTGTTATTTGCCTTTCCTCCGTGGCTTGTCATCTGGTTAATCCTACTTCTTTTTCTCACTTTGTTCCTTACTAATTATTGCTGTTACTTGTATTGACAAATTCCTCAAATATTGTTTGGTGTTACAAAATACTTCTCATATATTCTATTTTTTCAACACACTTCATATAAGAGGTATTTAGCCTTGTTCTAACAACTTTCCTGATTTATGTCCAGAAAGGTATTTCGCTGTTCAATAGGAAACCTTCCAGGGGCATTGAGTTTCTGATCAGCACAAAAAAAGTTGGTGGTTCTCCTGAAGAGGTGGCTTCTTTTCTCAAGAATACAAACGGCCTGAATGAAACAGTCATTGGTGATTATTTGGGTGAAAGGGAGGAATTCCCTTTGAAAGTTATGCATGCTTATGTTGATTCCTTTAATTTTAAAGTGATGGACTTTGGCGAAGCAATAAGGTTTTTCCTGCGGGGCTTCAGGTTACCAGGAGAAGCACAAAAGATTGATCGGATCATGGAGAAGTTTGCCGAGCGGTACTGTAAATGTAACCCAGATTCATTCACGAGTGCAGATACTGCTTATGTTCTTGCTTATTCTGTAATCATGCTGAACACAGATGCTCATAATAACATGGTGAAAGAAAAGGTTTGGCTCTAACTTGTGCACTTGATTGCATATTGGTTTAATAGGTTGCTTGTAAGTTAGATGATATTTAGGTTACTTCTCTGACCCTGTTCTGTAAAGTAAGTCTTTTTGATTTATTCCTACTGTGGAGTTGTCGTATAATCTCCTTAAATAATGTCTGCCTTTTTCTCATGAGAACAGTATTGCCCCATCATTATTTACATTTTGACTACAAAAGTGCATTTATTTATTTATTGTTTTATTTGGGAGATTTGAAGGGTGGCTTATGTATGCCCACTGCCCAGTGAAGGATTTCACGAAGTAATATTGTCAGACTTATTACCTGTTAAAATTTGTAAAACGTGATTTCTGGGATACTTTTCCTTGTGTGGTGACTGGTGAATGCATGCAACAATTTCTGTAACTTATAAAATATTGCTGCTTTTCACGCCTAAGTTTTCTTTACACATTGATACTTGAGTTCTTTGAATTTTATGTACTTCGATATCTTTCTGACTTATATTGTGCTTTGGTTGGATATTCAGATGACAAAAGCTGATTTTATTCGGAACAATCGAGGAATTGATGATGGCAAGGACTTACCCGATGAGTATCTTGGTGCTCTTTATGATCAGATTGTTAGGAATGAAATTAAGATGAATTCTGATTCTTCTGCTTCACAAAGTAAGCAGGCAACTAGCATCAACAAACTTTTGGGCTTGGATGGTATACTCAATTTAGTTTCTTGGAAGCAGACGGAAGAAAAAGCTGTTGGTGCAAATGGGCTTCTTATAAGGCACATACAGGAGCAGTTTAAGGCGAAGTCTGGAAAATCTGAGTAAGCTATGAAATTAAACCTTAGTTGATATTTCTTATATAAAAAAAATTCTTAGTTGATATTTCAATCTGCCTGTGAGAAATTTATTTAATTGCGGCAATAGTTTTCCATTGTAATTTGTTGGTGCAATGCTCTTCTGGTTTATGATTGGTTCTATCTATATTAGACTTTCATTTACTTTCTGTTGGTTCCTTGTGGATTTTGATCTAAGGTTTGCCTTGTATACTTTGTCAATAGATGATTTTATTTTTTTGGTTTAGGCACCTTAAAGATTAGGAACTTACACTTCTTATAAAAACTAGGAACTTAGTTTTCTGTATTTGCAGATCTGTTTATCACGCTGTGACGGATGTAACAATATTGAGGTTTATGGTGGAAGTTTGCTGGGGTCCTATGTTGGCGGCATTCAGTGTGACTCTTGACCAAAGTGATGATAAGCTTGCTACTTCTCAATGCTTACTAGGCTTTCGGTATGCTGTGCATGTTACAGCTGTCATGGGCTTGCAGACTCAACGGGACGCTTTCGTGACATCCATGGCTAAGTTTACCTATCTTCATTGTGCTGCAGATATGAAACAAAAAAACGTTGAAGCTGTGAAGGTATGTGTATTCTCATCATTAAAAAAGATAGTGGTTTTTTCCTCTAAAACAGTTGCCCTATTAAGGGATATCTTATGCTACCCATCTAAATTGAGAATAGGGCTAAAATATGGTGGCCCATATACTCATGTAGGCTGTTAAACGGATACCCATTTTCCCACAGTGAAGCGGGTTATCAAACATCTCCTCACTCTTGAACTAGCCAAATCAAGTTCGATGTGCAAACATTGTCAAGGAATGAGCCTTCTTAGAAGGGGCAGGATGATAATTTATGGATTCGTTCATTTTCTCAGATCCCATTAAATTATACGTGAAGAGCTAGCTACATGTTTTTTTTGAAATGAAAACATCTCTTTAATGATAATAATAAAGAGCCAAAGCTCAAAGTACATGAGGGATATACATGAGCAAAACCTAGGTTGTTTTACCTTATTTGAAACCTTTTATTTAGTGGGGTTCTTTTTTGGGGCTTGTTTTTTTGGATGCCTTGTATTCTTCATTTTTTCTCAATGAAAGTTGTTTCTATATAAAAAAAATATTGAATTATACGTGAAGATTTAGCTACTTAGTCTGGTTTTATATGTTTTGTTGTATGGTCAATTTTTACAAGTCTATGAGGATGTTTTCTTTTTCTTTTTTCTACAAAATAAATGATCTTTTTCCTGCTATGAATCAATGCAATGTACAGGCTATAATATCGATTGCCATAGAGGATGGTGATTTTCTTCAAGAGGCATGGGAGCACATATTTACATGTCTCTCTAGAATTGAGAACTTACAATTATTGGGAGAGGGTGCACCATCTGATGCATCGTTTTTGACCACATCAAATATTGAAACTGAAGAAAAAGCTCTAAAGTCGGCAGGTTTATCATCTCTGAAGAGAAAAGGAAGTCTCCAAAATCCAGCTGTTATGGCTGTTGTTCGTGGAGGTTCATACGACAGCACCTCTCTTGGAGCAAATTCTTCTCCAGGACCAGTAACTCCCGATCAGATTAACCACCTAATTTCAAACTTGCATTTGCTCCATCAAATAGGCAATTTTGAATTGAACCACGTATTTGCTCATAGTCAAAGCTTGAACAGTGAAGCGATAGTAGCATTCGTGAAGGCTCTTTGCAAAGTTGCTATTGCAGAGTTGCAGTCTCCTACAGACCCACGTGTGTTCAGTCTCACTAAATTAGTTGAAGTGGCGTAAGATCTTTGTCTTTGCCTTGATTTCGCTTCATCTGCATAGTGTTTAATTTCCTTTAAAGAATGAAATGCTTAGGTTTAAAAAAGTACTTATATAATGGTATTTCTTGCATCATAGGGTTCCGTGAGACCTATTATATCCTTTTCTTAATAAAATCGTCAGTGTAGGTAATGCTTCACATTTTCTTAATGTGCGAGCCTCTGCAGTGTCTTTGACTAGTGGACATCTAAAAATGGAATGGGAAAATCACCTGACACCATTGTTTCTTTTGCAGGCATTACAACATGAACCGTATCAGATTGGTGTGGTCTCGCATGTGGAATGTTCTTTCTGATTTCTTTGTGTCAGTTGGCTTGTCAGAAAACCTTTCAGTTGCAATATTTGTGATGGACTCTTTGAGGCAGCTCGCAATGAAATTTTTGGAGCGTGAGGAGCTTGCAAATTATAACTTCCAGAATGAATTTCTGCGACCCTTCGTAATAGTTATGCAGAAAAGTGGCTCCACAGAAATTAGGGAATTGATAGTTCGGTGCATTTCGCAGATGGTTCTCAGTCGGGTCAATAATGTGAAATCTGGATGGAAAAGTGTTTTTATGGTACGTTCAGAACATCAGGAATAAATTTTGGGTGCACAATACTAATTTATTGCTAGGACGGAAAATTTATTTGTTTAGATCCCCTTTTTTAAATCTTAGTTCGTTCCCTCTCTCTGTTAGCTCCAACTGTACTATCAACTCTTGGACTGTTAATTTTAGTAGGGGAGGAATTTCAATTCCAAAAATTGAACTGAAAGTTCAAATTACTCTATTTTAAAATTTAAGCTGTGAGGTTCAGATTGATTTAACCCTTTCTATTATTTTATTATTATTATATTAGAGTGTCCTGTTGTGTGCGTGCGTGTGTTTTTTCCCTCCTTTGTGAGCAAGGTTTTGGGTTTTTTAATTCTTTAACATATTATATGGTGTATACTTTAGACGAGGAATATTAAATAATAAACTGGATCTTACGAGTTCTCCCTCCCAATTGTGATTATTTTTACGAGGTGTATTAATGGAGTCGTCATCTAATTCAATCACCTTGTACTCAACTCTTATCTCAGGTTTTTACTGCTGCTGCTGCTGACGAGCGGAAGAATATTGTCTTATTGGCTTTTGAAACCATGGAAAAAATAGTTCGAGAATATTTTCCTTACATAACTGAGACTGAAACTACAACATTTACCGATTGTGTCCGATGTCTGATTACTTTTACAAATAGCAGATTTAATAGTGATGTCAGTCTCAATGCCATTGCGTTCCTTCGCTTTTGTGCTGTAAAACTTGCAGAAGGGGGACTCGTTTGCTATGAGATGGCTGGAGATAATGTTTCATCTAATTCTTCAGATGAACCCTCGCCCACGCCCACACCCACTGACAAGGATGATTATGCTTCCTATTGGGTTCCTTTACTTGCAGGTAACACTGCTTTAATACTGGATTTTGGCTAGACGAGATATGCGTTTATTTTTACCATACATGCATTGTTATGCGAACTCACTTTTAGATGCACTTGTCTAGTAGTTTTTATTATGTGAATTAACTTTTATGATCAAAATTAATTTTCTATATTATATCACAGCTGTTGTCATTCCTTTTTTGGGTGACACTATTTCCTTTGAAATCTACCTGATGGGGTAACCGGTTAGTACATGTTTGAGATTGATTTTGAAATGGTTAAATCACTTTTTTTCAGCTTCAAAATTACTCCGAAATTTGAAACACTGACTTTACTCCTCAAAATCAATTTAATATTTAGTTTTTACTTTTAAATACAATTTTCATACATCAAAAGTTATTTGGAATTTGCCTCAAAGAAAAAAAAAAAGGTTTTAAATGATTAAAAGTATGTTTAAGGGATTTTGAAAATAGCAAAAGTATTTTAAAATCACTCCAAACACACCATTACATGTTTTCCATCACACATTGTTTGGATCTACATAATGTTTTTCCTTTACCCTTTCAGGGCTATCAAAGTTAACATCTGATCCTCGATCACCCATCAGAAAAAGTTCCTTGGAAGTACTTTTTAATATCCTCAAGGATCATGGTCATCTTTTCTCACGTCAATTCTGGGTTGGTGTTATCAATTCCGTAGTCTTCCCCATATTCAATTCTTTACATGACAAGAAAGAAGTGGATATGGATGAAAACGATAAATACACAGAAGGAAGTACATGGGATTCTGATACCTGTGCAGTGGCAGCAGATTGTTTAGTAGATCTGTTTGTTAGTTTTTTCAATGTAATAAGATCTCAACTACCCGGCGTGGTGGCAATTCTTACGGGATTCATTAGGAGTCCAATCCAAGGTCCTGCCAGCACTGGTGTTGCTGCATTAATGCGTTTGGCAGGCGACTTGGCTAACAGGCTTACTGAAAACGAGTGGAGAGAGATCTTTCTTGCTTTGAAGGAAGCTGCCACATTAACCGTGCCTGGATTTCTCAAGGTCCTGAGGACCATGGAGGACATCAATGTTCCTGGGATCTCTCAATCTTGTTATGACGTGGATGCAGCTTCAGATCAAGGTTTGTCAACCGATGGTCTGGATGATGATGATCTGCAAACGGCCTCCTATATTGTTTCGAGAATGAAGAGTCATATCTCAATGCAACTCCTCGTCTTACAGGTTAGCTTCTTTCCCATATTCCAAAAATGTTGTATTTTGATAGAATATAACATTTTCCCACATTTCTTTGATTAGGTCATAACTGATTTGTACAAGAACCATACCCAACCTTTTTCAAAAGGCAACATTTCCATCATTCTTGAGATCTTTTCTTCCATTTCCACACATGCCCAGAAACTTAATTCTGACACAGTCCTTCTGAAGAAGCTACAGAAAGCTTGCTCCATCCTAGAGATATCCGACCCACCCATGGTTCACTTCGAAAACGAGTCTTACCAGAGCTACCTCAACTTTCTCCAGAATATGCTAGCCAATAACCCGTTGCTCTCTAATTCAACTCTTATTGAATCCGAACTTGTCACTGTCTGTGCACAAATTTTGCATATTTACTTGAAGTGCACCGGGACACAGAATGAGCTGAAAGAAACCAACCAGCCTGTACAACATTGGATCCTTCCGTTGGGTGCAGCAAGGAAGGAGGAACTGGCTGCTCGAACATCTCTAGTTGTCTCAGCACTGCGGGTTCTATGCGGATTTGAAAAGGACCTATTTAAAAGGTATGTTTCACAGCTTTTTCCATTGTTGGTAGAGCTTGTAAGAAGTGAACACAGCTCTGGAGAAGTTCAGGTTGTTTTGAGCATCATATTTCAATCATGTATAGGGCCAATAATTATGCAATAATAAGATTATATATACACACACACATATAAATATATAAATTCTTTGTGGTATACTTAGCATTCCCTTGTAAATCAATCTTTAACTAGGTTGGCTTGAGGGTGGAGCCATCCACATTATTTTGTAGAGTATGTCAAGTCCCAAAATTTTTGCCTAGTGGAGAGAGGAGATGTATGTGCTAATATTCATAATATAAAATTGAGAGTTTTTTTTCCCCTTTGCATCCTTTTCTTTTTCTTGGGTTCTAACTTCCCATATATGGTTGGCATTTGTAAATTTTCTTTGAATAAAGGTTCCTTTGATGAGGATTTGAGCTATATTGTAAACAATTTTTCTTTTGCAAATTCCCACCTCCCCACCACAGTTTGGTATGAACTTTACTATTATTTTGAGTTCGATCAACAAGTGAGAATGAGACATCATGGGTTAAGATGAGGTGAATTTGATTAGTTGAGTGTTTGCTCGTTTGGGTGTCGAATGATTTCGATGCATCAAGGCAAATTGGTTACATCCTAGGGTGAATTCATACGTGATGAAGCTCTTTTATTCGTGGATTTATCAATGGAGTTTTAAGTATGTGCTTGAATTGGCAATGAGTTGACATATGCACTAAAAATGTTGCAATGATGCCAACTCATGTTCGTTACTTTAACTTTAAAAGATTTTTCAAGACGTACAATTTTACAAAAATGAGCTAGGGTTGAATTTAGGGGATTCGATTTTCTTAAAATCTATGCAATGTTAGGCCTCTTGTGATGAAATAATACAGTAGCTTATCACATACTTCAAAGAAAAAGGAATGTTTTCTTAGTTAAGTAAGTTATGAACTAAAAAGGCTTATTCTCCTTTAAAACGAGCATAAACGTCATATTTAACTTCTATCCAAGGCTTGCAACCATCCGACGCATATTGCAACACATTCACATTCTTGGATATGTATGTTTTGAAGTTAAATTAATGTCTATTTTTTTAGTAGATGCGAATAATGTGATTATGTTCAAGCTTCAATTAAAGCTACCTCTCGGTGTCTCAAGGTCTATTTCAGAATATGCATGTTAAGCTTTAATTTGAACTAAACTTTTTAAAAAATTTCGAGCTCAAGCTCTCTGGATATCTTCTCCAATTTTGCATTAAAGTACAAACTATGTAAGGTTACAAGTTGTGACAAATGCTCAATAATATTTGTTTACTTCTAACATTTGATTAACTATCTATTCTAGTTGGTTGAAATTTATTTTGAGAAATTTGGTCTAAAACATACCACCATTTCCTAATCATGCTTCTACGGGTTTGAAAAAGAAGATTAATAAATTGCAAAGAAAAGTTGAAATTTGGAAGAGAAGATGAATAAAATCACAAAGAAGAAAAAAGAGTAGTGACGAACCGTCCGCAATATCAAGGGCAAGTATTAAATTTATGAAAATATTTTACCAGTTTCATGGGCTTTTGATTACGATAGTAAATATTTTTGTGTTTTGTTACATTTATAAAAATTTGACACAACAAGTTTTCTTAATTTAAACTTTAAAATTTAAATAAATATATTTTAGAAAACATTGCTTAGTTTTTAAAAAGTGCTTATAAACTTAGACATTCAAAAACTTTATGGGAAGTGTTATTTATAAACTCATTTTTTAAAAACAAAAGAACAAACAAATTCTTAAACTAACATTAAATTCAATATTCATTTTTCGTAAATTTTTTATCCTACAAAAAATTCATATCCCGTTGATATTGACATGTGAACATTTAATTTTTCTTTTCTTTTTGTTGTTAATCATCATTAGAAAAGACAATAAATAAATAAAAGAAAACATAAACACCAATTGCATTGATTTTAAGAAAAATGAAAATTCATTCAAACCGAAACAAGCCTACCTCCTAAGACATATTTATAAGAAACTGACCGTTGCAAATATAACAATTAGATCTAATATATATATTAGCATATGTAGCAAAAATTTTCAGAGTTTATCAATGATTTACGTTTATCTCTATGTCTATTAGAGATAAAAGTCTATCGCAGATAAACTTTTCCGTGTTTGTGAATTTTAAAAAATGTTGCTATATACTCAATTATTATTTCTAAAATTGTTACTCAGTATAATTATCCTTCCTCACCGTTGAGAACAGAAGTTAGAAAAACAACTTTGACTCAAGAAGGTCGAAGAAGAGGAAATTAGAAATGCTAAATTGTGGATAACTTTATTCTCCTTTCTAGAAACCTAACATAAAGGAAGAATATTTATATTAATAGTGAAATTAATTAAGAGTCTCTCTTCCATCGAAAGCTAAATTTTTAAACAAATTAGAATTTATAAGATTCAACGAGATAAACATCTTCAAAGAAACCGACACGATTTTTATCAAACGACGCTTTTGACTGTGCCATTACCTATCAATCTCACAATCAAGCCATGCATCCGCATCGTTTACCTTCCAAAACTATATATGACCTCTCAATTGTTTGTGGCTCAAATTTTTGGTTTGTTTTCTCATATGCCTTTTTAGGTTTGTAGGACACAAACATTTTCACATGGCAACAACTTTTCCCTTTGATTTTGTGTCCAATTTCCTCTTCTCTTATGTCAATTTAGAAAGGGTCACAACATCTTTTGACAATCTTTCGATTTTTCAGTTCTTAAAATTATACCTAACACTTACGAGTCAAAAACCATTTTGAAACCTAATAAAAAGTAGTTTTAAAATCTTTGTTTTTGTTTTTAAAATTTGGTTAAGAATTCAACACTTTTTCTTATGAATAATATGGAAATACTAGTACAAAGATTTTTAAAAAAATAATAAAACCAAATGGTAATTATAACGAGATATTAGTTTTTTTTCTTTACATTGTCATTTGGCCTATCTTAGTTCATATATTTTTAAATGTTTAAATTTAGTTCATATATTTTCAATAAATTTAGTGAAAAAGTGAGTTTTTTTTTTTAAAGAATAAAAGGAAAAACACATAACTATTTACATTTCATGACAAAAAAATACATTTGCTTTTATGTAAATATTTTATCCATTTTTTTTTAATTTGTAACGATTTCTCTAGAAAAAAAAAAGTACTTTTGTTCTTATTTAGCACATTTAATTTGAAAATTGAAATATATTTGATATTATTTCAAAACAAAATATAAAGGTTATGGTTTATTTCTATAATATAAAATGAGTTATACATGAAAGTATTATATATGTATACACAAAGAAGAATCAAACATCCTCTAGAAGGATCTACTTTTGAATTACATTAATTTCCAAATCAATTTTTCCTCTTCCATTCTTTAAATTGAGAAAAATGTTTATCATTCCTTACTTTGGTTTTTCAATTAATTCAAATAGATTTTGTAATGTTTCTCTAATTAGGTCCCTCTAAATACACCTTATTTTCAACCTAGTCCTTGACAAAATGTGTACTTTTTTTCTTTTGAAGTAATCTAAACCACACATATATTAATCATAGGAAGATATTAACACGTAATTGTTTCTAACCTCAAAATTAATTCCTCAATCTAATAAATATAAAAAAGAAATATATGTATCGAGTTAGTGGTTCCTCGTGTTGATCGTGAAAAACATTTGTATATATCTAACAAAAATTTTAGATATGATCAAATAACATAATTAACTGTTAAACCGTTAAGGATTAAAAGTGAGATTCATGCTAGCCAATGGAGATTGAAATACGTCTAACACATTTCATATATAGCACAACTCACATCATCTAACACCGATAATCTGACGCGTTTAGTATAAGTCAAGGGAGCTTGAGCCTTGCCTTTCAACTTTATACACTTTATATATATATAATTGAAATAATACCAATATCAAAAGCTGGTCTAGTGGTAAAAGTGTTGCCCAGCTCTAACCTTTAGACTTAGGTAATTCAAGCCCTTCGTCAACAAAATTTCTGGATGCGCCATTGATAATAACTATAGTATCTAGACAAAAAGAGTATAGTTCAATTGACTTATTATGTGTTTGTATTTGATTTGAATGTCTTTGAAGTTAGTTCAATTTTAGTTTGTAATTTTCATGACTCGATTTTTGAAAGATTAAATAATCATGCCGTGGAAGTAATTGGATCAAATATCTAAGTGCATCTTTTAGAAAACACAAAAAAAAAAAAAAAAAAAAAAATTAACTATTCATACATTGAAAGCTCAAATTGACCCCTCAATTGTTGTTGTATAATCGGTCAACATATTTTTAATTAGTTGATGGGTTTGAATTGTTTTGTAATTCGTTCCATTTATTAATCAAAATTAATTTCTAACTATTAATTCGTAACAAAGTATACTATTTCTAGTGACCCATTTTGACAACATGTGGTTGGAAAGATTGATTTTCATTACTCAAAGTTTGCTTGTACGCAAGTTTATGCGATCTTTTAGCAATGTTTTTCATTAATAAGTATTCAAATGTAAAATAATGAGATTTTGTACGATATGGAGTTATAGAAATGAAAGCTTCAAATCAAACTGAGCCACACACGAGTGTGTGCTTGGTATGATTGTGTGTACACATTTACATTTGTGCTTGTTTTTGTTTGTTTTGGTTTGACTGTTAAATTAAACTATAAACATAGAGATTTCAATCCCGAATCGTAAAAGTATCTAAAAATTACATTCAAATCACCTGCTGATGGTGAAAAAATGATATGTTTTTATTTATCATGAATTAAAAGATAATGACATTTTCTTAACAAAAAAATAAGTTTCATCAAAATAACATTAATAAAAACGTTTTAGTTAACAAATTATCATTTTTTGAATCTTTTATATATATATATATATAGTGAGATACTCTTTTTATATTAATTAATGTATATGTATTATTTATTACATTATTATAATAACAAGAAAATATATTCATCCATGTGTAACTTTTAATATATTAACTTTTGATAGAATTTTCAAAAGTAGCAAAATGAACCAACTATTTATACTACGTTGAAAATCAAGTGCAATAAATTTTTGTTAGGCTTAGTTACAAATATAAAAATTAGATTCAAAATAATTAAATATATATCAAAATTTCAAAAAATTTACAAATATTGCAAAATTTGTCAAAGTCTATCAACGATAGAAGTCTATAGATCATGCATGTTGCAAATATTGATCTATTACTAATAGATCATAAAAGATCCTACAACAATAGAAGTTCATCACCGATAGATTTTACTATATTTACAATTTTTTTAAAAATATTGCTATATAATTAATTATTATTCCTAAACTGACACCAATTATAATTACCTTTTATTTTTTTAATATTTATTAATTTTAATAAATTTATTTAATAGAAGATTTGAATCTCCAACTAATATATATATATATATATTAATAATCTAAGTTAGTTCATATCAGTACTAAAACAAACTTAATTATTGCTGTTTAATTATTCTAATTAATATTACTAAAACAAATTAAAAAGAATTAATAGATCCCATTGTTGGTTGTTGTAAGGTCTAAAATGGTTCCCTTTGTTTTTGTTTACTTTAGAAAACTTATTGCAATAAACTAATATATGTATAGACTGCATATATCACAAACCATTAGAAACAAATTTAGTAGACTAAATTATAAAACATGTTATTAAACTTTGCTATCGTTTTAAAAGTTATAATATAATCAAATTACTTCAAAATTTATTATTATGGTTGAGTTTCTTTAGAATTCGAATATATATAGTAAGTGATTAGGACGTCATACTACACTTTGTCTAAAAGAACAACAACCAATTCATTAAAAACAAATCAAGTTTAATTTCATTTAGTATATATATTAACTAAAAAAAACTATCAGTTTTCTACCCTTAAGACAATTTTGAAACATTTACATGGACCTTAGCCCTAATCATGATTTCAAGATTAATTAATATTCTTACCTTATATGGTAAATGTAAAAGGTGAAATTAACGAATAGAACTAATTAATATTTTTTTGCACAAAAAGATAGTAATTCTAAAATTTCATCTAGTTTTTTTTTTATTTATAAAACAATTATAAAAAAAAAAAAAAACAATTTAGTTTTTGGACATTTTCAAATATTGCAAAATAAACTAAAATATTTACAAAATGTAATAAAATTTTGGATTTTATTAATGATAGATACTGATAAACTTATATTTTTGTCTAACAATGTCGACGTTGATAGAAGCATATATCAATGTCTATCAATGTTTACTATTGATAGAACCTGAAGTTTTGTTATATATATTTTGTAAATATTTTGTCAAATTTGTTATTTTTTATAATTCTACTCATTTTTGTAAATATAGTTTGCCCCACTCTTACAACCTTTAGATTGTGGGTTCGAGTCCTATGTGCAAATTTCAATATTTGAATTTTTTAGTGTGTTTATTATAGAGTGTTCCTATATAAAATTTTGAATTTGCAGATATTTTTTTTCTTTGAAAAAGTATTTTCCAAAGCTCAATAGTTCGAAAATTGAAGTATCAAAATTAAACAAACCTTAAACTTTAGAAAGCTTAACATATATGTATTTTTCTTATAGTTTCTTTTATATTTATCATAATTTCGTCATGTTTTTTTTAATGATCAAATAATTGGAATGAAAAAAAAACGAGATATATATATATACACACCTATTAAGAGCATTTTAAAAATAACAAAATATTGAAATATCTAGCAAAATTTATTAAACTCATTGTATAGTCATTTTAAATTTTTTGCTATATTTTTTAAATAGTTTTTTTTTATTCATAATAATTCTTTGTATAAAATATGTAATATGAAAACAGAAATTTAGGATAAAAAACACATTTTTTAATTTGTGAATTTTAAATTATTAACCTTTTTAAACTTAAAATTTAACATATATTATTATTACTAATTAATTTTTTTTTACACCATTAATAATTAATTAACCAAAGAAATTTGGTAGTTAGCTGAGTGGTTAGATTTTATTTTAGCTTAGGTGACATTTATTTATTCTCTTATTTGTCACAAAAATTAGAAGAAAAAAAAAAAAGAAGTCAAACCAACAAGTTAAATTACTAAAATAATTATTTCTTAGTGAATAAATTATTGAAGGTCATTTCACAATATTACTTAAAGTTGACTGAATAAATATTCCAATTTAAAATTTTGAAAAAATATGTGCTTGAAAATGTCATCATTTCTGAAAACAAGATCTAAAAAAAAGATTTATTGTTTTTGAAAATGAACTATTTCGAGGAATCATGTATACCAAATAAATTTTAATTTGTTTTTGTATCTTTGTTTTTTAAAACATAAAAATAGTGGAAATGAATCAAAACCAAACGAGGTCTCCAAAGTTTCTTAGTTTTTTGTTTCTTTGTATCTTATTTTGGTTAAATTATAAGTTTAATGAGTTTAGTTATTTACAATTTAGACTATATAATTTTAAAAATGGAATTTTGATTATATTGTTTTTTTAGTTTTACATATTTGGAATTTGTATGCTTTCTCCAAATTTTCTTATTATAAGTTTCACTTTTTTATTTTTAAAAAATATTTTAATTATATATTCTTACAAAAAAAAAACACTAAGATTTTGATTGATAACAATTTCGTTTTTTTTTTTTTACTTTCTAAAATTAAATCTATTTTTTCATCAATCATTTACGTCTTTCTTAAATACGATTATTGAATTCTTAACCTTTTTTTTAAAAAAAAAAAACAACTTTTTGGAAGCTACTTTTTTAGTTTTTCAAATTTTGACTTGGTTTTTTTAAAAGGGAAATTTACATAAATAGAAGAAAATAAAAAATATTTACAACGTATAGCAGAAAAAAACAGATACTTTGGACTTAGGTTAAAATTTTGGTTATTCATTTTGAACTTTGATTAAAATTTTGCTATACGTAAATAATTTGTCAATTATTTTATTTTTAAAAATCTCCCTTTTTAAAATTTGAATTGGTTTTTGAACGCACAAAAATGTAAGCAACAAAATAAAATAGAAATCAATAAATGAAAGTTTTATGAAACCAACATCATCTATATATATATTTCTACGTTTTTGTTTACAATCCACATTCTAATTCATCAACTTGTGTCTTAAGCATAATTTAACATAAAAGAATAGTATGCAATACGACAAATTTTGATTGAGCATATGAATAAATGATTAGCACAAATACCTTAACAAGTTTAGAAGTGTTTCTATCTCTGCATATATATAAATACCTTAACCACTACTAATTAAAATTATATCATACTCTTGATTGCTACCATTAAATAATCAAGTGTATGATATTATGAGAACCAACCTCCCTAAAATATGGAACTAAAACAATATGTTCTACTTAATTAATTGATTTTTATATACCTTGAAAATGAATGAAGTCTAATTATTTGATATCCATTATTGTTAATTTTAATTAATTATTGAATATAAATATATCAATTATACTTAGTAAACTTTTAACTAAAACATCTATATTGATATTTTACGTTATCTTAAATATATAAAACTATTTGATATATGATTTTATAACTAATAATTAATATTTTAATTAAATTATTAGAAAAAATAATTTAATTAATACTTAATTAATAATATTCATCTTATTTGTTACTTACATTATTTCATCTCTTCCATTTCATTAAACAATTATTTAGTTTTGAGTTTTATATATAAATTAGTAAACCAAATACATTAATTATCTTACATATACAAACACGTACATTAATCATCCCAAATATTTAAAACTTAGACATTCAAATTCTAAATATTTAATATCTATACCTATGAAATAATGTCTGTCATCCAAAGGGACCCCTAAGAGTACAATATTTATATATATTTGAAATATAATATATATTTTTTGGCTTTAAATTTTAAATCTGATTATTATTTTACTATAGTTAATTTCAAATATTACAATTTTAGTCTTATTTCAATTTAATTCCTAAATTTTAAACTGGCTACATTTCTAGGAATATTTTTATGGTTTCATGGATTTGATATTAATATGAAAAGTGAATCGATATTTTCATTACATTGTTACGAAGATCACGAAACACGAAAAATAAACTTCAAAATTGTCACTAATATATGTACAAATAAACAATAAAGTTATAAAAATGTCTACTTATTTGAAAAAAAAATAAATTATTTATTTACTGATTTAAATTTATTTCTTTTAATTTTTTGTCCTTATAATCTTTCCAAGAATATTCATTGAAAGCAATATTTCATGGATATTTACAAAAAATTTAAAAATAGTAAAATTTAATTATTTATAATTATTTTAATTAGTTCATCTTAAATTGTAGACATTAACACTATACAGTTAAAAGTGATTGTTTAGTGAAAAAATAAAGCTAAAAGTATAAATTTTGAAACCTAATAAACAAATTGAAATAGAAATTAGTTTGATATATTTTAAAACCAACAAAAACTAAATAGTAATAAACTCAAAACTTTCGAACTAAGATTACAAAATTTCCTAAATGAACTAAATTTAAATATATTTCAAAATTTTGGAACAATTCATTTATTTATTTAATTATTTATAAAAAAAGTGTTATATTTAAAATGTCTTAAACAGTTGGCATGTGGTGTAATATACTAAGAAAAATAAAATTTTATATATTGAAAAGATAAAGCTTAATTATATTATATAGTCTAAGCTATAAAAATAAAAGGGTTTTGAATATATCAATAGGAAATTAATTATAAATTTAATGACAATGATTACATTATTTTTTAAAATTGATTGTGTTGTCAAAGGAATCACCAAGCATAGTTGACAACTCCATATAAATATTTTGCTAAATCAACATCCAAATCCAACTTATAAATAAAACCAATTAGGAAAATGTCATAAAGGTAGCCTAATATATCCACATCAAAAGCATTAATTGGAATTATAACATAAAATAGAATATTAATTTAGAGAAAAAAATTAAAAAAATCACATTTTAAAGAAAGTTTAGGAATATTTTGTTTTAAAAATTAGAAGTAAATCATAAAAAAGAAATGATTTTTTTTTAATTTTTCAAAAACAAAATAGACTAACCCATTATAAATAAAAGTCTATATTGGTAAGTTTTTAACCTTTTTTTTGTTTGATTTTCATCTAAATATGAAATTTTAAATACATTTATTTTAAATTTTAATTAAAAGACAAATAATTGTTAAAATAATATAAAAAATAAAATTATTTATTAAATAAAGAAAAAAATTAATGAACGAGATAAATTTTGCTATGTTTTTGTAAATGTTAATTCAATCTCTTTTTTTTTTTCTCATAAGTTAACTTATTTTAATTTTTTGTGGTAAATTTAAATTTTTTATATAAAAAAAGCTTAAATCAATTCCGTTTAAGTTAACAAATCCCAATAATTGTAATCTAAATTAGAGGAAATATTATTGTGAGTTTATACTTTTAAATTGTGTTTTTAATATTTTTATTTACCATTTTTTGGTTTGAGCTGAAGAAAAAAATTATCCCTTTTTAACAATTGGAGAAAACACTTCAATTACAAAAGAATTGCAACTAAACTATTTTTTCCTTCAATTTTTCTTTTCTTTTCAAAATGACAAATATACTAAAAAAACAAATAAACTAAAAATAAAGTAATACTAGACTTCTTTCTATCTCTATCTATCAATATCAATATCGACATCAATATCAATGTTACAGACTAGTTATCGTTAATATAAACTAAAATTGAGTTTTTTAAAAACTATAGCAAAGAGACAAAATATTTACAATATATAGAATAAGTTTGAAAAACTCACAAACCCACAATGAAAAATATCAAAAATACCCCTGTGATTAATTGACACCGAACGCGGTAATACTTTTGGTAAACGATCGATTGTTTAAATTTGGCTACCCAAATCAAAATGGGCTTTTTTTTTCAAGATTCTCGGTTTAATTTTGGCTATTTGTGGTACATTCATTCAAATTTGATCCTTTAAATTTGTCTATCCAATATTCCGAAACGATTATTTTTCACGATGTTTTATATTTGGCAGTTGGCACATGATCTTGAACAACCAAATAAAAATTTGAATTTTTTTTAAAAAAAAATAGAATTTTTTCGTTACATGATCATAAACCAAATAATAGTTTGAAGATAAAAAAGAAAAAAATTGTAAATGAAGAGGAGAAAAAGACGATGATAAGGAAAAAATAATTGCAAGAAAGAAAAAAAAGAAGGCAAACCTCAAATATTAAAAAAAAATTATCGATTTTATGCGTTTTTTATTTTGTTACCCCGACCGTAAATATTTTAAAGTTTTTATTTTATTTACAAAAATTAACAGTCTAAAATTGTATTATATTTTAAAAATATTTTTAATTGTAAAGATAAATTTTGTCCTATACTTACAAACTCAAAAGGTATAGTGAATGAGAAAATACAAAAAGAAATTAAACAAGTTTGGTCCCATAAAAAAATTTCGTACGTTTCCACGTTTTTCATGCCTTTCTTCTTATAATTAATTTTTTTCTTTCGCCAAATTTTCATTTTCTCTTTTTCTTCTTTTCAAAATCAACTCAATCATCTTTTATATTTGAGAAATTTTAACAAAATATCAAAACTATTTATAAAATATAGAGAAAGAAAAAAAACTTAAATGTGTTATGAATTTTGGTATGTTTTATAAACAATTTTAATATTTTGTTATTTTTGAAACTACAAGTAAAGATTGAAGTTATAATAAATTTGTATTTATCGATAAAAAATTATAAAATAAAATTCCTTAATGAGAAAAAGAAATGTAAAAATCAATTTAAAATACTATCAATTTCAAAGTTCTAACAAAGTTCTAAGTTTTTTTAGTGATCTATAGACTATTTTAACAAAAGCTAATTAATTATCGGATGTGAACTAATATTTTATCAAATACGATAAAAACTTGCAACACCTTCTCAAGATTAAATTACATTTTCTCTATAAAATTGAAAGTTTACAAAAACTTGAAACGTTTAACTTTCGTGCTCGTATTTTGATTCATACTTTATCAAATGCTAAATTTACTCTTAGTCTTGGAATTAAATTGGGAGTTAAAAAGTTTTGTAAGGTAGTCAAATAATAAAAATAATTTTAATTCAAGATAGGCACAATGTGAAATTTTTTCCAAAAATTATCTAGAGAATGTTTTGGTCAATTAACTAATATATATAAGTACTAATTTCAAGATTTATTAAAACTCTAAATAAATGGATCAAAATTGTATTTTATTTAAAATATTAATTATTTAAATCTTTATATACTTTTGTATCTATTTGAAGCATATTACTATGATAAAATAAAATTTGTTAGGGTAATTAGAAGCTTGAATACAACTTTTTCCCTAAATATATAAATATTAATCAAGTCATTGATTAATTTTTCTTTTAAATAGTCCATTTGTTGCAATAATACATTAATATAGTAAACTTTTTTTTTTTTAAAAATGAATCTACTATAAAGTACCTCGATCTTTTTATTACTAACCAAATTATTTTTGAGATGTAACATTCGTTTTAAAGGTTAAGTCTTCAATTCATAATCTTCGCTAAAAAACAATTAATAGTATTTTTTAACACATTTTTGACATTACTAAACCAATTAATCATTGATATATGATTATAATATGTTCTATATTAAAAAAAATTGCCACATGTAAACTATTTATCTATAAATTAAAATCTCTTGAAGTCTTGACACAATCTTGTTTGGCAAGAATCACATGTTCATAAATTATTGAATATATATATATATATACACACGTTGTGAGGGTTGCTTAACAATTAATAATTACAACCAAGATTGGTGTGGAGTTTCAATTTTTTTTTTAAATATTCATTTTATGCATAGATATTTTAATCTTAATTTGAACTAAAAGTATAAAAATAATAATGTTGATTTGCACATAATATGGTGGGTGATTTGCTTATATTATAAAAAGAAAGAAGACGAGAAGAGAAGAAGCTATAAGCAATGTGTATTTAGCAACAAATTTTATGTAAATATATCTAGTTTTAATATTTTGTTAGATTTGAAAAATATAACAAAAAAAATTGCCAACAATCTTAATTAAAAGAGTATATGGTATTGATCAAATTTTAATTTTACTAATGTCATGAAAATAAGAAAAAAAAATGCTATTTTTTTTCTTTTTAGTTTGAATACTTTAATGGGTTTAGAAAATTTGGTATCTCTACCTAAGTTATTCCCTATTTCTTAAACAACAATTTATATTTAATTCAAAGTGTAAGTTGATTTTTTTAATTACTCTTGAAATCTTTGCATATCTAAATTGGTTAAGCCATTGGTCTTCCACCAATAAGTACAAATTTTCATATGAGATATGTTATTTAATTAAAAAAAAATATAATACTCATCTAAACATATAAATAATAAATAATGTCAAAGTGAACTTAGTTTAACGATAGTTGACACAATTGTTTTAAAAGATTAAAGTTTGATTACATCATTCCGTACTAAAAAATAAAAAAATATTTTAAAAAATAGTAAAATAAATTAAAATATTTATAAAATATAATAAATTTTAGATCCTTTATAAATATAGACACGGATAGATTGATGGATGTAATATAAGAGTTTATTATCTTTTGTAAATATTTACAATATTTTTCCATTTATGATAATTTCTTTTTAAAAAATGGATGATTTTATTTTTATTATTTTTTAAATACTTAGTTGATATCCATTAAGTACACATACCTACATTTTTTATATTTAAATATCCGTTGTTATTTATAAGATTTTGACCACGTTTTATTATTTTTATTTTTATTTTTATAACGTAATATAAAAACCTTTATTATTTTTAAAGAATAATCATTGAGGTGTTGATAGGGCTTGAGCTAGCTTTGTATTATGTCTACGTATGTATTAATACAAAGCTCATTGCATGTAAAACAAATTTGTTCTTTTTTTTTTCTTAAAATATATTTCAAGTAAAATTTTATTTAAGGAAGAAGATGCTGAAAAAATAAAAGTATAATTATATAACTCATTACACAACCAACTTACAAGAACATATATGCCTTTTAGATGGCTATAATTTAAAATCATATATGCCTTTTAGATGGCTATAATTTAAAATATATATACTCATTTTCCTTTCGTTTTGTATTCATGAGTGTTATTAGTTTTTAAGATATATAATTCAATCTATGTTCGATTGAAATAACGATATAGTACGTATTTATGTCAGTTTAGTTAGGTATATTTTGGTGTAATAGTTTTGTTTTTAAAAGTGTACGTAAAATACCATTTTTGAATTAATGAAGAAACATTTATTTATCATATGAAACTATAATATTAAGAAAAATTAACACAATAAGAACATGGTTTTGTAAAGTAGATAACAATTATTATTTGTCTTTAAAGGTTTTGTAATGCCTAAGTTGATAAGAGATATGTGAATAAATCGATATCACATTTGAATGAGAGGTATCTAGATAAATTATATAAAAAATACGGTTAAAAAATATTTAAAAACTGAACTGATCAAATTAAACAATTCGAAACTCCAAGTTGAGTGTGTTTAACTTGAAACAATTTTATGTTGCATGATATTTTGAAAATTTTTCATATAAATATATCAAAATCGTACGTAGGACTTCTAATTTTCATATCACGTTACCAATAACCTCCAAAAACCCTACACCAATTTTGCTATTCGATAAAGACAAAGTTAAATTACATATTCAATTATTGATTTTGGTGTTTTCCTTAGTATTTATAAAGTTTTTTTTTAAGTATAGTTTCTACGTTCTCCTCACCATATTTGTAAACAATAATGTGATATTAAATTTTAACAACTCGTTGTTGTCAACGTTTGATGCTTAATGAATAGGAATTACCTAAAGCAAATGTTTAATTGATTATATTATTATTATTATGGTGTTGATTATACTATATTATTGTTGTTGTTAATTATACTATGAAGGGTGGTATAATCAACATAATTTAACATATAAGTGAATGCAATTGAATTAAAAAAGAAAAAGAAGAAGAAGAAGATTCAAGCCATAAACGATAACTTAATTAAGACTAGATAAAATAGGTATGAATAGGAAACTGACTTGAGTCAACGGCCAAGCCAACATGTTTAGCCAAGGTCCGAAGCCCACCAAACAAGTTGGATAGGTCTGGATCTCATAAGAGAGAACGAGAATTTAAGAATAGCTAAAAAATCAAAGACCAGATATTTTCTTTTAAAGAAGAATGAAAAAAAATTTAATGTCAACTTAAGCATAACAAAAGAAAAGGTAAGTTGATTTATCACTAGAAAACTCTAACAAATTTAATGTCAACTTAATTTAAGCATTGGAGTGTGTGCTTTGTGCCGGAACACTAATTCACCATAGCTATCACAAAATTAGATTAGGTACTTTCTCTTAATTAATTTTAAAATTTGATACCAACAATTATCATTATCTTTTTTGGAAGAGGACGTGTGCCAACACACAAGTTAAAATCAAAATTAATAACAATATAGTACGACAGTTTAACTATACGTTCATATACTTTTACTCTCCCTTTACTAGATTGTTAGGTTTAAAATGATGAACGTAAGTATTCACTTTATAAAAATTAAAATTGGAAATATAGTCACAAAAATATAATGTCAATACCTTATTATATATAAGAATAAAGTAAAAGCAAGTTACAATTTAATAACTTTGGGGTGGGTTTTGCATTTACTACTTAGTTTCCTTATAATAACCAAATCCATTGGTTGAAAAGAAAAGAAAGAGTAAAATATAAATAAATAAAAACATTTTTGAAGGTCTTAACTTACACGTGTTACACGTGTGTCTCCCAAAAATGAAAAAATTTATTGTCTCTTTCACACATTTTATATATTATAATCATAAAAGGTATAACAATCTATTTTTTTTTTTATTTATAATTTTTTAGTATATTAGAATTTAGTTCTTGTAGTTTGGTAAAACTCAATCGTATAGTTTCGTATATATTTTGAAAATGAATATAGTAAAAAATTGTAAGTGTGTAGTACAATATTTAAAAGTTACACATGTTTTTTCTAATACTATATTAAATATCGATATGACTCAAATATTTCAACTAATAAGTGATGATAAATTATATGTTATATCAATAGTCCGACGTTTAATGTTATATAATATTTTTGGGATATGATACATAAAATGAAAAAATGTGTTCAAATCTTAAAAACTATGTTTTTTCTTTTTTCTTTTTCTTTTTTATATAGATTTTCCCCCTAAACAAATAGACTTTTTTATTGGTTTCTTTAGAACTTAATTAGTTACATGTATTATTTAAATCCAACATCATTTTTTTTTTTTCATTTTTCAATTCACTAAAATCAAAGTTTTTAATCATGTAATTTTAAAATAAGAAAATTTTAGATAATTTAGATACCTCATCTAGGGTGTAAGTCCAACCAAATAACCTGACAACTTGAACCATCCAACTCATATTAAATACATGAATTACCCAACTCATATTAAATGAGTTGTATCTAACTCATATTGAATGAGTTGGGTTTGGTTGGGTTAATTTAAAATATGAAGTGAGTTGGATTGAAAATTTTAGTTTTTTTCGGGTTGGGGATTGAACCATTAGATTAAACCCAACCCAATTCAAATTAACACATATATATGTACATTATATTGTATTTTATTACTTATTTAATAAAAGTAAAGTTATGAGTATTTTATTAAACGATATTGTAGGAAGTTAGATAATCGTAAGGAAAGTTAGCCGATTGTATAAGAAGTAAACGATCGTAGAAAACTAAACAATCCATATTTTATGGGTTGAGTTGAAAAATTAATATGCGTTATTCGGATTGTCAATCCAACCAACCCGAAAATATGGGTTGGGATGAGAATGTCTCCCAACCGAACCGAACCCATTTATACCCCTAACCTCATCTTTAAATAATATAAAAAGAAAAATTACATTCGTGTTTTTAACTTGAATGATTTAATTATAATTAATATTGTAAGAATGTTTAATGATAAATCATTTTGATTTTGGTTCAACATTTTTAAAATTGATTTTATATGATTGAAAATTATTTTTCTAATGACAAACTAAACAAAATAGCATTATATCTCCCAAAAATGAAATGCAAGTGTGGTAAGTTGTTAGCAAAATGAAATGGCTAACCTTTTGACATGCATTACATGCCTTATTCTATCTTCTATCTTCGTTCATCTCACCAATTTATTTGATTACATTTTTACATGTGGTAAATTCTCTTTTTTCTTTTTTAATGAATTATTTTAATTATTTATTTGATGTGAACGATAAGATAGAAATGCACAAAAATAAGTGTTGTCCAAAATGCATCTAAGTATTACTTTAAACAACCACAATTTAATCTAATTTATAATTTAAAAACATCTTGTGCGACTTCTAATAATTGTCATATCACTTTTCATTTATTTAAAGGGAGTGAATGTATTTTAATAATTTCATAATTCAAAGATAATTATTTACAACAAAATTAAAATTGGATAAAAATGATTTTTCTAAAAGAAAAATCTATATTATAACAAAAAATAATTTAACTTAAATAAAACCAAATACATAATTCAACTATAATTGAAAACTCAAATTCTTGAACAACAACAATTCTTTTATTATTATTATTTAAAACAAATTTACTTAATAAATATGTTTATTAAAATTATCGAAAGGGGTAATTGTTTAAATATAATAAAATGTCAATATCTATTAGTAATAGACACAACTATCAATCAATATCAATGATAGATGAGATATCAATGTTTCTTGTTGTCTAATATCATACGAATAACAACATTTTGCTTTATCCGAAAATAAATTGATTTATTTTTCTATATTTGAAACTATATAGCTAAAATATTAGCCTTGATAAAACCATAAAATAGTGAAAAAGTAGTACTACATTAGTACATTTATTAATAAAGAAAAATTAGTACAACTTGAGTTGATTGTTATAAAAAATGTATTTTATAATCACGTGATATCTATAAATAAAATAATAAAATTGAGTCATTTAGTCCAGCATTATAATTTTTTTCTCATTTATAATCTTTTTCTATTAGAATATTTGTTAAGTACAAATTAGCATTAAGTTGAAAATTTTCATAGTACACATATATGTTAGTCGAGTTAAGTTCTAGATATATAAAAATGTATCCATTTTTTCTTATGTAAGAGTTTTGTTTACATTTTCTATTTTATGAAAAAAAGTTAGTTTTTCTCTATTTTGTATGTTTCTATTATTACTATCATTTTTTGAAAAGAGTTTGTACTAAATTTTTTCATTTACGTGGAAATTAATATTAAGAATCAAATAGAAGGGAAATTGTCAAAAACATTTTAAAAAAAAAAACAGCACGTGACATCTATTTTTTTACATATTGCGAATATGATAAAATTAGTGATATTAGACGGTAATTATAGAACTATCAGACGCTTATCAGATGGTAATAATAAGGTTATCGACTTTTAGATGAGATACTTTTGCAATTTAGAAAATGCAGTGACACAAATCCTATTATCATAATTTTTTTTGTTATTTTTGTAAGAGCCCCCAAATATAATGACAGTTATAATTACGTTCTCAAACTTTTAATAACAGTTAGACAAACTTCTACAAGTTTTAAAATTAGACTCTCATACTTACGATAATTGTAAAAGTTTAATTCCAAAATTATATAATGAATAGAATTTATGTATAAGTTTGAAAGATTTAATTTTAAATTTTGGATCGTTTTAAAAACATAACTTTTAATTTTAAAAGTTGAAGGGTATAACTAAAATGACACAATATTTATTAAAATGAGAAATTGTAAAAAATAAGTAGGTTTTATGGGATAAATAGTTTGTTAATTTTTTTTTGAAGTTTGTAAAAATAGCAAAAAAAATTTATGATAATAAAGTCAATGTCACTCACATTTTCAAAATTGTAAAAATAACGAATTTAAAAGCAGATTACCATCTGATTAGTATTATATTTACTAAATTTGCAATATTAAAAAAAGGTTTTGAAAATAAATATATTATTAAAAAGAATAAAAAGTGGGTCCCAGCGTAAATGAGAAATTCACACGAAAGAAGAACCCTATAAATACGGCATAGCAATCGCTCCTGTGTTTAAGCTGAGGCCGGCATCAGTATTTCTTTTTTCTGATCCGGAATTGACGCCGGTAACTGCTCCATCCCGATCTGTTTCGCCTTTTTTTCTCTCCCTCTCTCTTACGGTCCATTTCCTTCTCGGCCACCGCCGTCCGATCCGGCGCCGGCGTTTGAGACCTAAAACTTCGATATCATTATGGACGCCCGCTGCCGATCGACGAAGCCGACGACAGTTAAGGCGAAGCCGACGACGAAAACCGTCGACGGCGATTCCACGAAGGCTTCGGATGCTTTGGCTCTCCCTCTGTACATCACCAACGCTGTCTTCTTCACGCTCTTCTTCTCCGTTGTGTATTATCTGCTTAGCCGGTGGAGGGAGAAGATTCGGAACTCTGTTCCTTTGCATTTCGTTACTCCGTCTGAGATTGTTTCTCTCCTCGCTTTAGTCGCCTCGTTTGTATACCTTATTGGATTCTTTGGGATCGATTTTGTTCAGTCTCTGTTTCTTCGTCCGTCGGGGGACGTGTGGACGACGGATGAAGATGATGAGCGTTCCATTGTTAAAGATGACTCCCGGAAAGTGCCGTGTGGTGCGGCGCTTGATTCTTCTGTTCCTCATCAAGTTTCTTCTCCAGTTTTGTCCGTACTGAAGTCTGTTGATCCGATGCCAGTTCCGATCAAATTAAACGAAGAAGATGAGGAAATCGTGAAATCCGTAGTGATTGGGACTACTCCGTCGTACTCTCTTGAAGCGAAGCTCGGTGACTGTGGTAGAGCTGCAGCAATCCGCCGTGAGGCCCTTCAGAGAATTACAAGTAAGTCTCTCTCGGGTTTGCCTCTAGACGGATTCGATTACGCTTCGATTTTAGGGCAGTGCTGCGAAATGCCAATCGGATACGTCCAGATTCCGGTAGGGATTGCAGGTCCGCTTCTTCTAGATGGAAGAGAATTTTCAGTTCCAATGGCTACAACAGAGGGGTGTTTAGTTGCGAGTACAAATCGAGGATGTAAAGCGATTCATCTATCTGGAGGAGCCAACAGCGTCTTGTTAAGAGATGGAATGACCAGAGCTCCGGTGGTGAGATTCGGCACCGCAAAGAGAGCCGCTCAATTGAAAATGTTTCTTGAAGAACCTGAAAATTTCGAAACTCTGGCTTTAGTCTTCAACAAATCAAGCCGATTTGCTAGATTACAAAACATCAAATGCGCCATTGCCGGTAAAAACCTATATACTCGATTCTCCTGCAGCACCGGCGATGCCATGGGAATGAACATGGTCTCAAAAGGCGTTCAGAACGTTCTTGATTTCTTGCAGGAGGATTTCCCTGACATGGATGTAATCGGCATCTCTGGTGAGTTAATAACAATTTCGATTACAATCCATTTGAAAATCGTTTGAAAATCGTTTGAAAAATCATATGATTGTTGTGATTAGGAAATTTCTGTTCTGATAAGAAGCCGGCTGCTGTGAACTGGATTGAAGGAAGGGGGAAATCGGTGGTGTGTGAAGCGGTAATTAAAGGGGATGTGGTGAGGAAGGTTTTGAAGACGAACGTGGAGGCTTTGGTAGAACTTAATATGCTTAAAAATCTTGCTGGGTCCGCCATGGCTGGAGCTTTGGGTGGATTTAATGCTCATGCCAGTAATATTGTTAGTGCCATTTACATAGCAACTGGGCAAGATCCTGCACAGAACGTGGAAAGTTCCCACTGCATTACAATGATGGAAGCTGTAAATGATGGCAGGGATCTTCACGTGTCCGTTACCATGCCTTCCATCGAGGTGATTTCTCTTTACCGTTTCTTTGTTCAATTCCTTCTCTTTTTCCGACATTTAAATTTCTGGTCAATTTCGAGCCAAATTTCTGCTCATACAAATCTTGGTTTGATTTTTTAAAACAATATAGCAAAATTTATAACAACATATGACAACTTGTGAAGTTGTTAAGGAGTGTAATAAATTTCTAGGATAATATCAAAAATTTTGAATAGTATTTAGAGAAAGCAAAGAAAACCAACCTATACCAATCAAAATCAAACAAATGGTATATATACCTTAAAAATAAACTTCAAACCTAGGTATCTATTTTTGTTTTTAAGAAAATCTATCTTAGAACTCGTCGGACTTAACGAGTCATTCCAAATAGAATTTTAATCTTAAAACTGAAAATTTCAAAGTTAGCATAGTACATGTTGACTTGAAATTTTCAATTCTAGATATAATAATTATTTTGGAATTTAAATTTTAGTCTAATAAGTCTATTGACTTTAATGTAATAAAATGTAATTAATAATTTTTGAAATTTTTAATTTTGTATCTAATATAGATAAAGTTTATTTTTAAATCTAAAAATAGATAGAGCCCTATTGGTTGATTTTTAAAAAAATTGAAGATGTAAATTAGGTAGTAAAATCAAAAGTTTAAAGTTTGGGTACCTATTATAGGCTTTTAAGGACCCTTTTGATATGAGCTTAAAGATGGATGGACTTCTAATCTTTTCCGAATATTCTTGTTTTGCTAAATAAAATCCTTGCCGAATATTATTTCTTTTGCAAATTATTTAAATTTTTAATAACAAACACATGCCTGCCTGTTTAGATCTCAAAACAAGCTTAGTTCTTTCTTAATTTAAAAATTTTAAAGTACTAATTAAGGTAAGAATAGCTTACAGAATTTCATTTTTGTTCATAATAAAACATCCATACCATTAATCTATTATCAATTATAAAATAATAATTATGCAAATATTATTAGTTTAAAAAAAATATTATTTTTACTGTTTATGAACTTAATATTAAACTGACGTTGAACTCTTTTCCTAAAAGAAAATAAAAAAGATCCACTTTTTTAGATCCACATCTAAGCTATAGAATACAGCCTTATTTTCAATTCAGTCTCTTGTTTTAGATCAACCTTTACAAATCTAAATTAGAGCTGAATTGAAAATTTCATTTTAGTTTTGAGAAGTACAAAATGACATTCATAAAAGACTCCTTTGGGAAATTTGATTGGAGATCCGAAAATCTTGGACTGTTTTATATAGTATGGACCTACCAAACCAACCTTGATAAAAGAACTATGTGGTGAAGGGTTTAGAATTTATAGTCTATTTTTTTTTTCTTTTTCTGAAGAATACTGTCTAAAAAGTAACTCATACAACTGATGTTTTTTTTGGTCGTCGGTGAGTTTAAGAATTTCTTGTGCAAAATATAAGATGATATAAAATTAAATTTACTTTTATCCATAGGTTAAAGTTTTTGGGTCACCAAACAACGAGTGCCAACTCATATTCTTAAGCCAAATTCGCCTTAGTTCATACATAAACTATTGTCACTTTACACCAGTCTTTTGAAAAAGCTTTGTGGTTGTATTTTGAATTTGTTCTCTATGATTAAAAAAAAGTTAAAGTTCTTTTTGCCTCTATAGTTTTAAAAAATTTAAGTTGGTTCTCTTATGATTTGATATTTGTAAATAGTCTCTACTATATGGACTATTTATAAAAGTTCTATCAAATCATAAAAACTAAATCCCAAACTAGATAGAATAGCTTATACAATAAAATCATAACTATTAGTTTCACTCTCGTAACGGTATAGGCAGATTCTTCCACCAACCTTAGTAAATATAATTGCACTTTATCCCTAGTCCGTAGTGTCCTCATATCAATTTGATTTGGTTATGCAGGTTGGTACAGTTGGTGGAGGCACACAACTAGCCTCCCAATCTGCTTGTCTGAATCTTCTTGGAGTTAAAGGTGCTAATAGAGAATCCCCAGGGTCAAACTCAAGGCTATTGGCCACCATTGTTGCTGGTTCTGTTCTTGCTGGAGAGCTCTCTCTAATGGCTGCTCTTGCAGCTGGACAACTAGTCAAAAGCCACTTGAAATACAACAGATCAAGCAGAGACATAGCCAATGTTTCATCTTCCTAGTCTCTCCTCTTCACAGTCCACGATGACCACCACCAAGCTCGCCGGTGCTCCGCCATCCACAGTGGAGGTAACGTAGGGAACATAATGTATAAAACCAGAATATATATATATATATATATATATATATATATATGTATGTATGTATCTATATCCAAAAAAGGGCAAAAAAATGGTATTGAATCTGTTGTTGGGTAGGGAATATAGGGATGAAGAAGATAAGGGAGCTTCAATTTCAAATTGCATTATCACTCTGAGGTTCAAGATGTTTAGAAACACACAAATATGTTTCTGTTTTTTTTAGTGTCTTTTGTAACTTTGTGTTTGTAAGTTGTATTTTCTTTATTCTGATCTTTTGAGTTTTGGCCATTTTGGGGTTTTTAAACCCTGGAGAAAAAGTTGATCTATATACTTGGTGGCTAAAACAGATGGTTGGAAGTTTTCATGGTCAGTTTGTGCTAAAATCTTCAAACTTGTATAATAATGCTATCTCTTTTGTAATTGTTTGTTAAAAACGATTTTGACATAGTCAAAGTCACTCTTTTCTTTAAAACCTTTTAAGAACCTTTGAAAATTACAATGCAAGAATAGTGAATTAGTGATGAATTAATTGATCTAAGAGGTGATTTCTAAGTAAATTTCTGTTTTAAATGATCAGCAGACCATTTATTTTAGATTTAAGTTTAAATAATACTTTCTTTCCTTTTTGATCCATATATACTTTTCAAAAGGTTTATTTTAGTTTTTGTCATTTTGGTCTTTTTACTTATTAATATGTGACCATTTGTATAGAGTTGCTTTGTTTCATAAATGAACTTATCTTTTAAAAAATAACCAATTTGGAGAAGAGATATAACTATTTGAATGGTCACGAACAATTTTATAAATACGTACATCTCTTCTTCAAATTGCTTTTAAGAACCTTTTTCCATAATGATTCTCTCACAAACATTTCTCCCTTTTGTAAACCTTGTTTATGTTTGGTTTATTTTCACAAAGTATAGTCGGTTGGATCTTGTGGGTGTACGTTACTTTCATGAGAAAGTTAATCTCTTATATCTTGCAAGAAAATTACTCATGAAACTCAATCGCTAGAATGAGTAAAATTGTCTGAATTTGTTGAGCTCAGATTCTTTTCGATATATAGTTTTTTTTAATGATATTATTCATATAACACTTACAAAGTGTTCATATTTTGATCCTCCCTACTTTAAACTAATTTGGTCATTGTATTTTCAAAATTTGACCATTTTAGTTATGATAACTAAAATGATAAAAATAAAAAAAAAAAGAAAGAAAGAAAGAAAGTACACCAAAATGAAAACCTTTCGAGAGTACGTAGATCTGCAACATGAATCAAAATCGAAAGTAAATGACAAAAGTATTTTAGCCTTAAATTTTCTACTATTTTGATTGTGGTCAAAAAATGAGCATAGTTTAGTGATAATTAACATGTATATTTGTTTGTAAAGTTAGATATTCAAATCTCTCACACTTTTCCTATGCATCGGTTCTAAAATAAGTGTATATGTATAGATTACTCTATATTAATCGTGCATTAATAAGCCAATTCCATGAGTAACTTTTTCCCCCAACAATCAAAAGGATCAACTACAATAATTCTTCAAAGCATCTACCGGCCTAACTCTAAATGAAAAAAAGAAGAAATAGGGTTGGGTAGAAAAATAAATGTTACTATCAATATTTTGAAGGGAGGGGGCAGAAGAAATAAAACGAAGTACAATTTTGAGACCGCATGTTGTGTTATTGAATACATAAACATTATATTTATGTAAATATTATAAAAAAAAAGTTGATGCATCTTTGGTTGTATCCATCATTTTGTAACTCATTTGATTGTCCAATCATAGCAAATACTTATCTCCACTTTCTTTAAAAAAATATTTGATTTTATGTTGGTGGTTTGATTTGACGGTAAAAAGAGTAGGTGTAGCAAAAAATGCACTCAATTATAGATCGATAAAGATAAAATATACAATTAATAGAAATAGTGTACACAAAACAAACTCATAGAGAGATGAATTGTTTGAGAAATTGTTTTTTTAAATACTCTCAACATAAATTAAACCCCATAAGTATGTCTAGCATCACTAGTGATCGTCTCATGAAGTACCCTAACGAATCCATATATGATGAATGCACACAAAGGTTTGTTTTGTATATGATTAAAACATATATGTTAATATATATGTTGTTTAATTAATGTAAAATAGGAATAGAAGTGACAAGGCTAAGAAAATAACAAGATTCAGACCCAAAAAAAAAGCATCCTAAGATCGAAGCAAGCCTAGTGAAAAGAGTTGACTTAGGCTTTCGCTCAAGTAAGTCGAGGCCAAGCCTAAGAAAAATGCCAACTAGAACATGCTGGTAAATGCTCGGACCCAAAATAAAAAACATCATCTCGATAGGACACAAATGGGCTTATATATGTGAAGTGTGTATGACCAAGGTCGAGGTGGTCAAGGTAGAGCCTAGCAAAATGGGCTATAAGATCATATCTCCCTTCGCATGCTTCACTCAACTTGAGAACATGAAGGATTATGTTAATCCCATAATAGCTTCAAATTAAAGCTCTATATGGAGTATAAGCCAAAGTTATGTATATTCTTATGAATTAAATATATGATTATAGTTACGAAGAAAGTAAGTAATATTTTACTCTCAAATCTTGAAGCTGTTGTACGTTTACTTTATTAGAGTTCATGTTCTTTCTTTTCTACAAACAATTTATTGTTATTGTCACGTGAAGGCAAACCACTTTTATGTCTATCCAGATTTTAGCATCAACTTCTGTAAATTGAAAGATTTGACATTATTGTCAATCACGTTTAGTGATAACTTCGATATCTCTAGCTCGTACCTATACACGTAAAATAAAATACATAGGCAATTATATACAAGTCATCAATATAAACATAAAATACTACAAAAGATATCTATAACTAATTATTCAGTCTTCCTCCCTACTGCTTGGAAGCTTAAGTTAATTTTCCACTAAGTAGTTGTTGTACAATTATATATAGAGAAATATTTTTTTTTTTTAATTGTCCCACTTTTAAAAATATATGAATTAAAATATTATATTTTAAAATTCCTTTTGACCAGTTTATCTAATTTTTTTCATTGAAATAGATAATTGTATAAATTTATAATAGTCGTTTTAAATAATGGCAAAGTATCCAACTTAGATAATTTAATTTCTACCTATGGCTGATTTTGTTAATTTTTTTTATAAAAAGTTAATTACATATGGAAAACTAAAGAAAATTTTTAGTATAAAAAATAGAGAAAAAAAAAACTTAAGTATAGAATGATACCCCACGAGGTCATCTTCAAGTCACACCGTCGAGAACTGAAATCTTCGAACATGGTTAGCTTAATCATGCACAACAGAATTACACGTATGTTCATCTAAAAGATTTAAAAAGTATTTTAAAATGTACTATTTTAGCTTTCGTCTTTTTCTTTTTTTCATTATTATTATTATTATTATTATTAAACTTTTAATGAAAAAAAGTGGACGAGGAAAACGCCAATTAAAGGGTCCTTTAGCTTTCTAATTAATAATAATAATTACAACTTTTATAATGATCTTAGGGTTAGGTTCAATGAAGCATATAATTAAAATAATATTTTAACTTTTTCCCAAAAGTTAAAATAAAATACATTACATTTTTTATGATTGGATTTGCAATTCTTCTTTCTTTTTTCTTTTAACTTAATAATATTGTTTTGATCCAAACTATTCGTCCATAGACATTTTTTTATGATTTGGATCTCATAGATTTGAGAACTTTAAAAACTATGAATAGGTTTAAAATTTTCAGTTTTTTTTTTCTTTTAATTATTAAATGTTAAACATAGTTTAGTTTAATCATTTCCCTTCTTATCTCTAATTTATTATCAAGTTAATTTTAATATTAAAAAAATGTAAGTTTAAAAAATTATGTTTAACATTTTGTTTATGAAGCTTAATTGATCCAACTCAGAAACCAACATCTTCTTAGGGAGAGGAATGCTCCCCGAAACTAAAAAAAATACATACAAAAATCGAGGCCAAACCAATCTATCGGAATTAATGACCTAAATTAATTTTTTTTGACTTATTACAATTATTTTTAATAATGTACATCAAATCGACCTTGATATTTTTGTAGAACTAGCAAACATTTTTAAAGTTGATTACATGATAAGAAAAGGAAAAGGGGAAAAGAAAAGGTTTGAGTTTGAACTTTTTGGTGGCTCAAGAAAAAAGTGATTTGAACAAAACTTAAATTGATTATATTGTTAAATAGTTCTCTAACTTCAAGGTTTGCCAACCTCACAAAATTTCAATACCACGTGGTTTCCTTTCACTTCCTTGGATTTCTAACTAATAAGAAATTAACAATCAATTAAAACTTTTTAAAATAATTCCTAAGGTGATTTGTTACAATAATTGCTATGTGAAGTTATTAGTTAAATTATTAATTCATAGTGATATAGTAAAATAGTTTATTGTATTCTTTAAGTTGTTATAAGGATGAAAGAAACACACAACAAAAAGCAAACTGTAATTTGATAACTCAGTTGGACGAGAACCTACCTACTTCTAGAGAGATTTTATGAGTAGTAATTAACGAACACACTTCATTAATCCAAAAACGCTTCCCCTAAATTAATATTGTTTTTAGTATTTTCTATTTAGAATTGAACTTATTCAATTAACAAAGTCTTATTTAAATTTCTTATCATTATATACCTGGAATCGTATTGTTTTTGAAAATATCAAACAATAATCTTCATAAAATCTCTAAGAAGATAAAAGGAACTTACCTTCATAAATTAAAGATTCTTCGACGAACACTAGCTTGAAAGCGTCTTACCTTTTTATAGGAAGAAAGAAAAGAGATCTTGTAAAGATTTTAGGTTAAAGGACCTTTAAAAGATTTTCGGTTAAAATGGTTGTTGATGAAGAAACTCCAAATATCTTCTAAAAAGAGTGGGAGAAGTGTTTCAAACAATAAATATTCTAAAAACTTGAAAGAAATATCTTTCTCTGTTCATCAACTCCACGAACAATAAATATCCTTAAAAACTTGAACATATTTTTCCTTTTTAAAGATAATTTAAAAAGAAACTAAATATAATGTTTGTAAAAAAAAAACTTAGCCGATATAATATAATAGAGTAATATCTCACAAGGGAATGAATTGTTATGAATAGCATTACAAAATAAAACTATTTACAAAATATAACAAAATTTTCAAATGAGTTGCAGAAAGTTTGATGAATTTTGCTATATTTTGTAAATAGTTTTAATATTTTGATATTTTTGAAAATTTTCCTATCTCATAAATAGTATATTATAGTGTGTTAAAATCGTCTATTTTTCAAAATAATCGTGATTGAAGAGTGTTATCAAATCATAAATAATAAATTCTAATAATTTTTAAATATAAGAATCCATTTAGCAATTCAGTTGTTTTTGAAAAGTTAAATTAAAAGCTTAATCTTTTAACTTGTTATATGTATTTGATCTAAGAAAATTTACGAGCTAAACTTGTAAATTACCATTTTAAAAATTAGTTTTAATTTGTTCTTAACCATTGTTATTTAAATATAGATTTGGACTTAAAATTTTGATCAACATTGTAATTTGGTTTATGAAATTTTTTAAAAGTAAATTCTATAATTAACATTAAATTATTAGTTGAATAGAAATTATAATATATCATTTAAATTATAGAAAAATCGTAAATAATAATAAAATGTAAAAAATATTTATGGCAAAATCAAAGTATTATCTTTTTATTTTTTTAAAAAAAATCCATTATTATTATATCTACTTTTAATTACTAATGGTTTAGAATTTAGATATATTTTATTGAAATTAACTCAAACATAATTTAAAGATTAAAATACATTCAAATATAACAATGTATTTTGTAATTAACTCAAAAATGAGAAAGAACAAGAAAAAAAAATCGTGGGACTTAAAATTAAAAAAATAGTATGGAACTAAAATATAAATTAAAAAAATACAAGAGCATATCTCTTCTCTATGCATAACCGCTACAATAATTTTCCCTTTCACTGACGAAAATAAATGCGCATTTTTTGCGGCGACAAAAAACGTCATTGTACCTGTGTCGAAAGAAGTTCTTACCGACGAAAATATGTTTCATTGGCATAAATACCTTTTCCCCAACGTATAATAGTTGTGTACTTGCGTCGGTGTACAAGGTTTTCCGAGAAAATGATATCATCGACATATTGTCTTTTTACCAACGAAAAATAGTGTGTGCCATATGTTATTCTTATGAAAATACATTACTATCGGTTTAACCATTCTTCAAAATACGGTAAAAAACATATGTTTGCCGACATCGTTTTTGTCAGCACAAGTGGTTTATAATTTTGTATATAAATTATAGTCATTAAATAAGCAATCTTTTTTAATAATACTTAATAACGTACGAACAAAAATTAATCGACAATTAAATTAATTGAAAAACAAATATAACATTGTAGATAAATGATTGGTCAAATTTAATCTAATATTATTAATCTCAAGATCAATATTCAATTTCTATATTTTTTCCATAGTAAGAATTTAAAATTAAAATATTTAGACCAAAGAATTTTTTTTCCCAATCTCTATAGACCACATGTGATGTGATTGAAAGGTTCACCAAGGAAAAATAAACCACACACATGCATGCATGTGTTTATTTTCTTTCTCCAATCTCAATTTCACTTAAAATTAAGTTCTATTTATTTTTGTTTTTATAAACAAAAATCTATCTTTAACCCAAAAAGAAAAAAAAGAAAAAAAAAAAAACTTAATTTTCAATTGAAAGAGCACAAAGATTTAAGATTTCATTTTCCAACAAACCCCTTTGTCAAATTTAATTGTACTCTCATTGTACTTTGGATTTGGGAGTTTGGTCTAATCTAAATGGTCTTTGGAAGAATATAGTTAATGGGAGCTATTGATTTTCGCACCATAATATATATAGTGTGTACTACTATGCTTTCCTCCACATCTTAATAAATATATTTTTACATATTTCTACCTTTTCATCCCATATTAGTTTGGTATTAACATTTGGTATTAATTTGGTTATATTTTACCAATTGTTTAAATATTTTACTATTTTAATAAAGTTAATTTTCATAATATAAAAAATCAAAAAATATTTACTATCCGGGTAACAAAATAAAAAAAACTCATTAAACTGGTTTTTTTTTTATTTTTAATATTTTAAGCATACTATTTCTTTTCCTTTTCTGATTTAACTTATTTGTTATATTTTTTTAAGGGAAATTTTTAAAGATAGTAGATTTTACAAAATATTTGCAACTTATAGCAATGATAGTCTTGATATGCTACAGTGATAGAAAACTATCATGGATAGAATCCAAAATTTTGCTATAACTTGTAAATATTTTAATTTATTTTGTTATTTTTAAAAATATTCATTTTTTTAATATATGTATGTGTTATTTGTTAGTTTAAGATCACGGGGCAAATATAAAAGATGAAAAAAAAATCTCTTAGATATGACTATTAAATTTATACTAAATTAATATAATATAAACTTGAGTACAAAACATCCTTAAAAAAATGGTTGAGATTATAAGTGTACCAAAAAAAAATCTATTAAAAAATCATTTTGATTTGGCTCAATTTTTTTTTTTTTTATTACTTGTTTTCGAAATTGTTCTATACAAATATTTTATCATTTATTATGTGTTAAAAAATGCCCCTATAAATTAATGAAGTGATAAACAAATATTTTCTTAAATTTATACTAAATTAATATAATATGTATAAAACTAAGTTGAAAATCTAAAAGGAAAAGCATGTTGAGTTTCATATGGACCGATTGAACAAATTCTTCCTATTTTATTAACTCTATAAACAACCAAACGATTTCATCCATTCAACAACGCAAATAATAATGTCCGATTTGAACTCCGCCGTCCACGGCGCCTCCTCCCGCAACGCCAATCAATTTCTCGGTTCAGACCTCCAACTTCAAAACTTCTCACAAACCCATCTTCCCAATCCCAATTCTGCCAATTCAGCCACTCCCACCACCGGCGGTTCAACCTCGCGCCGCCCTCGTGGCCGCCCAGCCGGCTCCAAGAACAAGCCAAAACCGCCGGTGATCGTAACACGTGACAGCCCCAACGCTCTGAGGTCGCACGTGCTAGAGGTCTCCCCAGGCTCCGATGTGGTTGAATCCATCTCCAGTTACGTCACCCGCCGCCGCCACGGCTTATGCATTCTCGGCGGCACTGGCGCCGTCACGAACGTCAACTTGCGTCAGCCGGTGTCTCCGTTTGGTTCTGTTATGACTCTTCATGGAACATTTGAGATTGTGTCTCTGACTGGTACGGCGTTGCCGCCTTCGGGTGCTGGAGGGCTAGCGATTTATTTGGCCGACGGGCAACGGCAAGGGCATGTCGTCGGAGGAAGCGTCGTCGGGCCATTGACGGCATCGAGTCCAGTTACACTGATGGTGGCATCGTTTACGAATGCTGTGTATGATCGGCTACCGGTGGAGGAGGCAGAGCCGCCGGTACAAGCTCACGCATCGGCGTCGCCATCTTCAGATATTACTGGTAAAAGTTTTTCAATTTAAAAAAATATCAAAATAAATATTGGATAAAATATTAACAAATATATATATTTTTAATTCACATAAGTAAAGAGTAAAAGAAAAAGAAAATTGTAATTTGCTTAACATTTATTTACTTGTCACATTAGTAAGAGTTAGGAGATGGCCAAAATGAGTTTGGGTTACCATATTGACATATCATATTAAGAGTGGGGTTAGTGAAAAATAGTCTCACTTAACTATGCTATGCCCCTTGGTCTCGTTTTGGACTAATGATTGAACACTCTTTCCTATGATTAGATTTGAAATTCTAGAGTAATCTAAATTTACGTATATAGGGGTTAAAATATCATTTTAATACTAATTTTGTTTAGTTATGTTTTAATACTTCAATATATTATAAGAGCTTTTTATCTTCATGTGCATAAATTAATTCATTCTTAGTTGTAAATATGTTAGCTAAATAATTGTTGCAATTGTACATTAACTTACAACTTTTAAGAGCATTTGAGATGCTAAGTTTGTTATTGTAATATGTGAGTTATAATAGTTTGGTATGGTTATATAATAATAATGTGCATTACGGTCGGGTGTAGAATCTTTTAGTTTGGGTAAGAAATATAAACATGATAGCAAATCACTAGTAACACGGTATAAAAGAGAGATTTGAAGTATTAATATTATTGTTTTTTTAGAGTAGTAATATTGTATTTAATTGTAAATTATAATAGCTAGTAATTAGAAACCGAAACATGAAGTGAACTATAATACGCTATTCAAGTTGGTGGCCAAATACCCAAGTCTCTCGAGGAAAAATTCTCCGATTATAATAAACAAATACACAACTTGTTTACATGTTACTTAGAAATAATTGCAACTTTTTCAAGGTTTATTGCACTTTTTGAATCGTTGCAAAAACGACCGTTGTTTGTCGCTCAATTGTAGTTTGAATCTCTCACTTCATAATTGAATATGATTTATATATTTTTTGCCGTACGCGTGTATAGTAAAAATGTCGTGAACAAAAATTTAACATCCTAATATATTATAGGTGGAGGTGGCCAGCTTGGGGGCATCGAAAGCTTCAACCTTCGTGACGATGGTTGCGGTTGGAACAACGACAATGCATCAAGACCTCCGATGACACTCTATACAAAAAACTGAAAAAGGCCTTTTGAATAATGGTCTCCAAAAATTCTTCTTTCACTTTTTATTTTTTATTTTTTTTATATCAAATAGATTAATTAATGGAAGAGTTTATTCCAATATTTCTTTAACTAAATTATCTTTATTTTTCATGTTATGAGATTTAATTTATTTTTTCCCTTCTTTTGATTACGTAAATGTTGGTTTTTTGATAAGATTATTATTTGCGAGAATTGAGATCACAAAGACCTCACAACTTAAGAGTGAAATCAATCTATCTAGTTTAATATGTGACCTTTTATTTGTCTCACGTTACAAAAATAACTATTTATATATATACAATTCTAAGTTATGCAGGCCATATTTTGTTTTTAAGTAAAAAAATTGTAGGGTAAAACATCGAACTATATCAAAATCTTTGAGAGAGATGATAGGCGCCGATACTTTTATTCATAGAGTAAAATATATCACATTCTTACAACTTATATAAACATACAACTTAAATTGATTTCAAGTGGCCAGATGAGAGTTTCTATTTCACATTAGGTTAATTTGACATGCTCATTCATCAAATGAGGAGTGTCAACCTTTGTCAAAGGCCAATGAGGTGTGACATTTTTGTTCAAGCTTTTTCGTTTTCCCAATTAGAGGGCTTATGTGAGCTTCGTAAAGTAGATTATAATGCTAGTCTAAATTTACCCCTAGTGTATATACACACATACATACATATTATATTGATAGACAAAATTTAAGATGGTTATATGCCCACAATTATCATATATATATATATATATATATATATATATATATTAACCACTTTAAACATAATCCTCATGCTGTTGATTTTGGAACCATCTAATTATCATCACTTATATGCTATGTAAAATATTGATTTCATAGACTTTTCTATATAAAAAAGTTTAAAGTAATAAATAAAAAATTTATTATTTTCAAATAAGTTAACATGCCTATTATTTATATTATATTTTAATATTAATTGTTTAGTTCTCTAGTTTTGTCGGTTGCGTTGTTTATGTGTGGTTGTACTCCTAGATCCCATTTTAGAGTGACTTTATCTTAGCAGTTGTCATGAATTTTGTGGTTCTTGCAAAATATTTCTTTACATATTTATGTTATTTTGCATATTTGATCTACTTGGGATGTTTTGCCTTGAAGTTTTGTCAATTTATTATGGGATTATTCTTTCCTTGTTCCAGTGCGCTATTTATGTTCAAGAAAGTTTCATTTCCAGAGTTGTCACATATATTGTTTTGATTCTTTAATTTGTTCAATGAAACTTTGTGAGATTATTAGAGTGTTTGTTGCGCAGACTATACGCGTTCTTTGAGTGTGGCACAAAGTTTTGAGTATTTTTGTTGGAGAGTGCATTGATTCCAAGTTTGATTGAGATGGTTTAATTTTCTCAACTTTAAGGGAGCTTAAAGATTGTTCTTGGGTGGAGGGAGTTCACAAAGAGATTAAGGAAAGATTCAAGTGAAAGGGAACCTCACAAGTTTTGGGGGAGCCTAAGTGTTCTCTAGCACTAATAGTCACATATTTAGGGGAAGCCCTAAGTTCTAAAGAGAGGGAGTCACAGCTACGGGGAGCATTGGTGTTCACATGAATTATGCTCTCTATGGTTATCACTGTATATAATCTTGATTTGTATACAAATAAGTACAACGTTGTAATCGCTTAACTTGAATTTATTGGTGGATTATCTTTCTTAGGTACATTGTCCTCCCAACAAAGGTAGTGTTGTATCACCGAACTTAGTCACCTACTTGTGTGTTTCTGTTGCTTCTCTTTTAATTGATTTGTTATTGTCTCTATGATTGTTAGGATGTGTTGTGTGACATCTCTAACTAGTGTAAAAGAACCGTTTTTCAAAATTTCATTAACATTTTAATGCATATTTTTTATGTTTCATAGATTTTTCTAACAATATAATGAAAATGTCGATTCACCACTCATGTCGATGTTGAATCCATGAAAACCTAGAAATATACATGGACATGTCTGGACGTAAGTTTGATATTATACTTATACGAGAACCACCTAATCTCAATATAATTTCCTCCACAAACACAATCCTTGAAATCAGTAACAGATCCTAAATTTAGGCTTCGATCAACTTTGTCTTTTCTCCACCGTTGGGTAAATCCGTTAATGGTATGTCCCAATAATTTCCCACCATTCCTCTCCTAAACATCTTGGAACAATGCTCCACCATTGATCCCAACTTCCCTTCCTTTGATTTCACAATCTTGTGATTTCAAACAACATTTCCCAGTTCTGTTCTTGTCTAGGCTGCAAAAGAAAAGCAACTTTAATTTTCTTCTTTCTTTCCTTTTTGTAGGTGACAATATAGTAAAAGACGATGTGTTTTTACAGACAGGGACTAAAACGAAACTTCGATAATTGATAACTCAACAGAGAACTTGGAGCTAATAAGTAAAACAATAATAAATGGCAAGTTTAACCAACCAACCATCCAAGAAAGCCATTCGCAGCCCGGGCGGGTCTACAAATGCTACGAGCAATCGGGGTTCAAGTGGACAAACAGTTAAATTTGCACGAAGAACGTCGAGCGGCCGATATGTCAGCCTGTCGAGAGAAGATCTTGACATGTCAGGAGAGATATCAGGAGACTATATTAACTACACGGTGCATATTCCTCCCACACCGGATAATCAACCGATGGAATCATCGGTGATTAGCAAAGCAGAGGAGCAATACGTCTCAAACTCACTTTTCACCGGTGGATTCAACAGTGTGACACGAGCACATTTGATGGACAAGGTGATAGATTCACAAGTGACTCATCCACAAATGGCCGGGGCCAAGGGGTCTTCCTGTGGCATGCCTGCTTGTGATGGCAAGGTCATGAAGGACGATCGAGGCCAGGATATGACTCCTTGCGAATGCAGGTTGTAATTCCTCATTCTCGAATCTATCACGTTTTTAACAACAATGATAAAGCATTAAATTTTGGTTAAATTGCATGAGAAACTTAGAATTTAATCTCTAGTTTATAAAAATTTCATCAAATCGTGGAGACTATTTATGAAATTTTATTCATCCATGGAAACTAAAACTCTAGCTTTCTCTAAAGAATAGAGATCAAATTGTAGTTTAACCTTGAGTTTACCATAACGATAATCCATCTATCTACTTAAGCTTTTAATCCTATTTTGAATGTTAGTTGTATTTGTACAGGTTTAGAATTTGTAGAGAATGTCATCTTGATGCAGCAAAAGAAACGGGGCTTTGTCCTGGCTGCAAAGAGCCATACAGAACGGGAGACTTTGATGATGATCCGAATGATTATTCCAATGGAACATTACAATTAAAAGGGCCAGATGGGTCTAAGGGTGGTTCACAAAACATGTCAATGATGAAGCTAAACCAAGGTGGAGAGTTTGATCACAACAAATGGTTGTTTGAGTCAAAAGGAACTTATGGAGTTGGCAATGCATATTACGATGACTACGATGGCGAAGACGACAAGTTCCGTGAAGGGATGCTGGAGTCGATGGACAAACCATGGAAACCTCTTAGTCGAACGTTTCCAATCCCGGCTAGCATCATCAGTCCATACAGGTTTCTTTCCTTTACATATTTGGAATGTTTTTGTTGATATGTTAATATGTTCCTACGAGTTTCCTTGACACTCAATTGTTATAAGATTAGAAGGTTTAATATGTCTCGTTAGATTAGTCGATGTGTGTAAGTTGACTCGGAATTGAAATAAGTTTTTACCAAGAATTTTCATTGCTATATTACTATAAACTGAAATTTCAATATCAACATTGTCATTGACATACATATTTTAATCCTTTTGAAACATCTTGGGAGTAATAATATTGAGCTTTTTTATGGGCAGGCTGTTGATATTGGTAAGACTTGTGGTGTTGGGTTTCTTTTTACATTGGAGAGTGCAACATCCAAATGAGGATGCCGTATGGCTTTGGTTGATGTCTATCATTTGTGAAATATGGTTCGCTTTCTCTTGGATTCTCGATCAAATTCCGAAGCTGTGTCCCGTAAACCGCGCTACTGACCTTCAAGTCCTTCACGACAAGTTCGATGCTCCATCTCCTTCAAATCCCACTGGTCGTTCCGATCTTCCGGGAGTTGACATGTTTGTATCCACAGCAGATCCAGAAAAGGAACCAGTTCTTGTAACTGCCAATACCATATTATCCATTCTTGCAGCTGATTATCCAGTTGAAAAACTTGCTTGCTACATCTCTGATGATGGCGGTGCCCTCTTGACGTTCGAGGCAATGGCAGAGGCTGCGAGTTTTGCGGATTTGTGGGTTCCATTTTGTCGTAAACACAATATAGAGCCAAGAAATCCCGAAAGCTATTTTAGTTTAAAAGTGGATCCAACAAAGAACAAGAGTAGATCAGATTTTGTGAAGGATAGAAGGAAGATCAAGAGAGAGTATGACGAGTTTAAGGTTCGAACGAATGGGCTTCCCGACTCAATTAGGAGGCGATCAGATGCTTTCAATGCAAGAGAGGAAATGAAAATGTGGAAGCACATGAAGGAAACAGGGGCAGATGCTATGGAGCCAATTAAGGTTCAGAAAGCAACATGGATGGCTGATGGATCTCATTGGCCTGGTACTTGGGTTGTTCCATCCGGTGATCATTCTAAAGGTGATCATGCAGGAATTCTTCAGGTATAAACAAAAAAAATAAATAATTCTAAACCAGAAATGTCAAAGATGTAGGGCATGTTCTTGAATGATTTGTAAAAATCCTTTTTTCTGTCAATCAATATTTTTTTATCTTGATATTTACCAGGTGATGTTGAAGCCCCCGAGCCATGACCCATTAATGGGAAGTGCGGACGAAAAGATCGTAGACTTTACAGACGTTGACATTCGTCTTCCAATGTTCGTGTATGTCTCTCGTGAGAAACGACCCGGATACGATCACAACAAGAAGGCAGGTGCCATGAATGCCCTTGTAAGAGCATCAGCTGTCTTATCAAATGGTCCATTCATTCTCAACCTTGATTGTGATCATTACATTTATAATTGCAAAGCCATCAAAGAAGGAATGTGCTTCATGATGGACCGTGGTGGAGAAGATATTTGTTACATTCAATTCCCTCAAAGATTTGAAGGTATTGATCCTTCTGATCGTTACGCCAATCATAATACTGTCTTCTTTGATGGTAATATGAGAGCACTTGATGGAGTACAAGGTCCGGTGTACGTCGGAACAGGTTGTATGTTTCGTCGTTTCGCCCTCTACGGTTTTGACCCGCCGCAACCTGATAAAATTAAGCACAAAAACGATTCCGCCGAAACACAGCCTTTGCGATCTACTGACTTTGATCCTGACCTTGATGTCAATTTACTTCCCAAGCGTTTCGGAAATTCTAACATGTTGGCTGACTCTATACCGGTTGCCGAGTTTCAAGGACGACCTCTAGCTGATCATTCTGCAGTCAAGTATGGACGCCCTCCCGGTGCCCTTCGTCTTCCTCGTCCACCCCTTGATGCTCCAACTGTTGCTGAAGCTGTCTCCGTAATTTCTTGTTGGTATGATTCACTCTTGAAACTTTTAAAATGCTCAACTTTCAATTTGTGTCTAATATATATCTTCAATAAATAAACACAAACTCAAAAACTTATGAACTAAACTTATAATTTAACTAAAATAATCAAATCATATTGCTTATTGTCGTCTACATATATGGGTAATCCATCAAATAGGTACGAGGACAAAACGGAATGGGGGGAGCGAGTTGGATGGATTTACGGTTCAGTGACGGAGGATGTGGTCACAGGCTACCGTATGCACAACCGTGGATGGCACTCAGTTTACTGTATCACCAAACGTGACGCCTTTCGTGGGTCAGCTCCTATCAATCTCACCGATCGACTCCACCAAGTGCTCCGGTGGGCAACGGGTTCCGTCGAGATTTTCTTCTCGAGAAACAACGCCTTGTTAGCATCGAGACGCTTGAAACTTCTGCAACGACTCGCCTACCTTAACGTCGGCATCTATCCCTTCACGTCCATTTTCCTCATCGTCTACTGCTTCCTCCCGGCGCTGTCACTATTCTCCGGGCAGTTCATTGTCCAGACGCTCAATGTCACCTTCCTGATCTACCTTCTCATCATCACTGTTTGTTTAATCTCTTTAGCCATTTTGGAAGTCAAGTGGTCTGGCATCGGCTTGGAAGAGTGGTGGAGAAATGAACAATTTTGGCTCATTTCAGGTAAATTAGGAAACTATTAATAATGATTTGAATTACATCTTTCATCTCTCAACTTTCTTTCGCAGAGTTTTTGACATTTTAAACTTGTTAATCTCAGGCACATCTGCTCACTTGGCGGCCGTGGTTCAGGGTTTGTTGAAGGTGATAGCAGGGATTGAGATCTCTTTCACACTAACGTCGAAGTCGTCCGGGGACGACGTGGAAGACATATACGCGGATTTATACCTAGTGAAATGGACATCATTGATGGTTCCACCAATAGTGATAGCAATGATGAACATAATAGCAATGGCTGTGGCATTCTCAAGAACAATCTATAGCTCAGTGCCACAATGGAGCAAGTTCATAGGAGGAGCATTCTTTAGCTTTTGGGTGTTGGCACATTTATATCCTTTTGCAAAAGGGTTAATGGGAAGAAGAGGAAAAACACCAACAATTGTGATAGTATGGTCAGGTTTAATTGCAATTACACTATCTTTGTTGTGGATAGCAATTAACCCACCAAAACCAAGTGCTGAAGATGCTGCTGTTGGAGCAGGAGGAGGGTTTCAATTCCCTTAAATATATATATTGGAAATTAAATAAAAAAAGAGAGAGAGAATTTAATGTTTTTTTCTTAGGGTTTGGTGAATATGTGCATTGAAAATGGTTTTTTTTTGTTCGTCTCTTCAAATCTTCAAGTGGATTGTGTTTGAGAATTAAAGGAGAAGAAGAAGATGAAGAAGGGTATACAATTTAGATATACTTTTTGAAAATTAAAGATTGTGTGTAAACTGAAGAATGTTGCTATTTATGTGAATGTGTAATATATATACATATTTATGTCTTGAAGATCATCTTCAAGAGGTGAATTATTCTGTTTATATGAATAGTTCTTAAGTTTTTTTTCTCAAAAAAAGGAAGAAAAAAAAAAGAACTTTAACCTTTGTTTTGTGTTGTTTACTCAAATACTTTATCAGTTAACGTTTTCTATTGATTTTTTTTTTCTTTTTGCTTTCCTTTTATTATTGTTGATTAGTTTCATTTCATGGGGTATAAATAAATGAACAAATGAATGAAAAGGTTATAAGTTTGACAAATGAACAAACGACTCTATTATTCAATAAAATGGTTATTGAAATATGTTTTATAAGTTGCTATTGAATAAGAGATTTACTCGTTATAAACTCTGAATTCAATAAACTAAGGTAATTTCTCTATTATATATAGTATATAAATATACTTGAACTTTATGCATTGACATAAGAGTGGTTCACGTTCGAGTTGATAGTCTAAATGGTGTTAATATAGGAATAGAGTTAGGCATCTTATTCTGAGGATACTTTGGATACAACTCACTTTGTATTTAGTATACAGATGATGTGATTCTAAATCGTTCATGTGGAGACATATAGTCTTACATAAAGAGTTTGTAGTCACTTTTACATTATAACATTGTGTACAGTTTAAAAATGATTATTTCAATTTTGATCATCTAGATAACTTGACCTTTAATCATGAGCTAATTATGAACTCTTGTTTATTCGATTATTTTTAGATCTGCAAAGGTGAGGGCAACTCAATAGCGTTGGATCAATAGACCTCCCAACACTACAAGAAATCGAGGCTAGCTCTTCCGAAGCAGAAAAAGGCGTCGGTAAAAGCAATGTCGGAACAAAGACCCATCCCCGATGCATAAAAATACACGTCGGCTGAGACAAGTATTCCCGACGTCTTGGTTCAAGACGTCGGGAGAAGATAAATAAATATTTAATTCTCGCATTTTTCTCGACATCATAAGTAAAATGTCGGGAGAGGTGAAAACTATTTCCGACATTTTATTTATAACGTCGGGAATAGGGGTGTCTCCCGGCGTCTTCTATGTGCGTCGGGAATTCTCTTATAAAAATTCACTTTAGTTTTGTAATTCACAAAACTGAAAGGAAAATACCGAGAGAGTTGAGAGAGATCGAGAAGGAGAGAAAACCACGTCGTCGATCTCTGTCGTCCCTATCCCACCGTTCGTCGTCATCTGTCGTCCTCACTCTTCATTCCGGTAAGTGGTTTAGTTTAGTTTAGTTAATGTTTTGTTTTAGTTAATTAGTTTTAGTATTTAGATTTTGAATTAGTTGTAGGTTTTAGTATTAAATTCAAATTTGAAGTGTTGTTAGGATTTAAAATTGAAGTTGAGTTTGAATTTCAAATTTTCAAAATTTCAATTTGAATTCTAATTTGAATTTAGGAATTATATTGAATTCGATGAGGGTCATATTGAAGGGGGGGGGGGGGGGGGGGGAATTGTGGATTGTAGACACGTTGCCCTAAATAATTTGTATGTGGATGAATATTGTTGGTGAATATTATTGTTGTGTACATTTTAGTTAAGGTTTGGTTGAAAAGTGTTTCTTTTATAATTTATAGTTAGTTTGTACGTGGTTGAATTGGATTTATATTTAATTTTGTAGGAGTGTTTGAATTAGAGTTAGTTTATGGATGAATGTTGTGGAATGTTGTTATTGTTGTGGGATTGTTGTTGTATCAATATTTGTCGTTCAACTTACTACTAAGACTACTAGTTAGTTGAAGTACTTGATAAGTTATTAGTTTTGTCTAGTAATAAATTTCTTCATAACTTCGAGCATAGTTGTATGAATTGAGATTTTTTTTTTTATTTCATGTAACTTTTCGAGATCTACGCCCTTGGCAAGTTGCCAAACCCTTCATCTCAAAAAACGTCTGTTTTGACCTCCAAATTGGGTTACATAATATTTCTGATCAAAGTTTTAGTTTTTTTAATTTTGAAACTAACACCTTAAAGTTACTCTCTATGGTTCTAATTTTTGTATCTTCTTTCTTCTATATGTAGTAACAATACAAGAACACAAATAATTAGGTGTGGCGGTAGCCATATGTGGCTACATTCACGTTCCATTGTAGCTAGGTCATAGATACTTGATTTGATTTGAAATTACTAATTGATATTGATGAGTTTGATTTTGCTACAAGATATTGGATACACTGAGATTGTTTGTATGTTTGAATGTTTGAATGCATGCATATGGGTTGATGCACAAACATTTTATGAAAAATATTATACTTTAACCAACAATATTCTTATCTTAGATTTCAAGAATTATGGATGTTGATGAGGGAGAAAGTCCATACGACATCAAGGCCGAATTACAAGATCCCGATAAGGTCATTCTTTTGCCCTCAATTGATGTGAACTTGATTTTGATAATGAAAGATCTTTTAGTTGTATTTGCTCTTTTATTTCCTTATCAAATGAGAAAAATTTGAATGCATAGCTTGTATTTGCAAACTGTGGTGTTTGTTATGTTAAAGATCTCTAGAGATATAGAATTTTTGTACAATATAAAAGATACATGCTTGCATACTTAGATATATGGTTGTAGGGTATTATAGTCATCTCATTTAATTTATTTATTTTAGAAATGTAATGTTGAGGGTGGTTTAATAAACGTTTTGTACTATTTGTATACAAGTCTAAGAGTGCATGTATATACCTTCCATTTAATAATGGAAGGCATTTAAAAAAAAATAGAGGAACTCTCGACGCACAACATGCAACGTCGGGAGTTCCTAGCATCTTCTGACACTATATTGACAGCGTCTTCAACGTTCACACAACATCAGGAGATGTCTAGGAACTCCCGACGTTCATGTTGTGCGTCGAAAGTTCCTCTCAAGACACATTTTTTCGACTCGTATCCCGACACATATTTATGCATCGAAAAGGTCATTTCTGACGCTTTTCATATATCTCTCAATGATTTTATGCTTCGGGAGAACCCCTTTTTCTTGTAGTGCAAGTTCAGGAGTAATATTGGGTAAGTAGCTGGAACATAAGATGCAAGAATGAAATTTACTCCTACCCACTTCTAGGGATATAGTAGAGAGGTTGTTCCTTTAACTACTAACTCCGGGACTTGAACAAGTAGCGTCACCCTCTTATTGGCCTGAGGAATTCAAGTTATTGGTTGAACCATAAATTCATTGTTAATTAGAGAATCAATAGATGCTTAAGGAACAAAATGTAATATCGAGGGGTAAAATGATATTTTGACCCACCCAAAATTACGAGCAACTTGTGAAGGGTAGACTTACTAATCAGACTTGAGTAAGAGTGGGATTTTCCAAAGATGAATGAGCTTACTACCTAATTGAGTGAGTTGTTGATTTACCAAATTAAACTCCACAAATCCCACTTAATTAATTTAGCAAGATTAAGAGCTAGTTTGCATCTTTCTTTTTTTCAATTTTAACGTGTTTTAATCTTCAAAATTCATGTTAATTAGAGTGTTTTGAATCGACCTACTTCTGCTAGCATGTTCGATTATCTTTCAATACTATATTTAAAAATATAGATTAAATCACATGAGCTAAAATTAGACTTTAAAAGTATAGGAACTAGAATGGAATGAACATCAAAATTTTTAAAAACAAAAAGTTGTGAAAATTCTTCCTTTGAAATTGAAAAAATAATATTGGAAGGATTGAGAGAGATAAAAGAAGTTTTAGGTGTCATGGCGCAACCCCTAACGATAGTGATAAAGATTTGGACCCCAGCGAGGTTGACTCTTTTATGGATGAAATTATATGGATGTAACTAATTAATCTCTATAAACATTGTTAAACTTCTTTTTGCTTCTAAAGAATATATCAACAAAACAAAACTCATTCAATTTGCTATTTTGACATCTCCTCTTCTAGTGATTATTTTATTTGGAAAAAGAAATTTTTCGAGTTGTATTTCTCTCCTTCATTTATAAAAAGAGATCGTTTTAGTTGGCAATTAAAAAAAAAAAAAAGTGACATGTTTACGATGAGAAAACAAAATTAACATGCATGTAGCGCATCACCAGTACTATAAAATTCTACTGATGTATTTGTCACTAAAGAATAGGTTTTAGTGGTGTGTTGTCAACACGTCGAAAGCTATTGCAACACAACGACGACGACGATTTCAACGACAAACATTATATGGAAAACCATGAACTTTTATTGACATTTTTCTAACTTTGATGTCTTTTAAGTGTGTAAAAGTGACTTGTAATGTGGATAATACATTGAATATAATGAATTTTTTAATATGAGATTTCAAAATTAAAAAATTAATTAGGGTGTGTTTGGATTGATTTTTGAAGTGTTAAATTTTTAAAATAATTCATTTTAAGATAAATTGAGGTGTTTGACAGTGGTTTCAAATAATTTTTAGAAAAATGAGATTATGAAATAAATCATTTTATAGAAACGCATTCAACCAAATTTTAGAATAAATGTTCATTTTGTGTTTAATGAGAAATCCCTCCCAAATATCTATTTTTATTCCTCTATTTTTTCTATTCATTTTTACTATCTATTTTTCACTCTGTCGTTCTTTCTGTTTTTATTTTTAAATCCTTTGAATATTTTTTTCAATGTGTGTTCATATATATTTAAATGTAGGAATTTGCAAATGTTCATCTCTCAGCCAAATCCACTTTTCCTTAACATTTGTGAAAGAAACCATGAGGACATATCAATGAAGAACATGATTGTTCGGTTCATGAAATAAAGATGAACGAAAAACGTGATCAAATTGCATTTTTGTTTGTCTAGTTGATATTATATTGTCCCGGAAAAATTATTTATCTTATTTATATTTTTTTTTGTTGGAAATCAATTATTTTTTTATGGTTATGAATTTACATTTCAAGATATTTGTGCTCTTAAAATTGAATTGTCAAGAAAAAATTAATACAAAAAATGAAATTAATGTTTAGTTTCAAGTAACTAAAAAATTAATAATTTCAAGATATTGTGCAATTAATTTTAAAATATATTTATGAAGAAAAGATTCAAAATGTGTGTATTTCTTTATGAAATTAATTCATAATTTAACCGTGTTTTATGGTAATTTGCCTGAATCTAAACATTGTTAGCATAAAACAAACAAAACACAATTTTATATATAAACATTTATAGAAAGGTCAAACCAAATATTGTTTAGATTTTAAACTCATTTTACAAAAAAAAAAAAAAATTAAAATGTATTCTTAAGAAAACATTTTTTTTCCTAGGCAATCCAAACAGACCCTCAGCAGTATTGAACTTGAATTTGTATTAATTGAGTTTTTAAGGGTAGTTAGCTAATTAGACTCTATTTAATGGATGTCAAATTTGATATTATTATTATTATTTGAAAATATTTTTTATAAAATTGTAATTTAACTAAAATAATATAGAAAAAAAAACAATGAATTTTTAAAAAATATAACAAAACTGCAAAAATATTTAACCATTTTGAAAACGGAAAAGGTCACTGGCACGTAATATATTTGACACACCAAATCTAAACCAATTGCAAGTACCTGTAATATTTAAAAGAGAACTGTGAGAATGACAAAATAATAGAGTGTAGTTTGGAAAATAGCAAACATAAAAAATAATTTGATTTTTAGAAAAATTGCAAAAGATATATATTTTTTGAGAATTTTTCAACCGATTTTATCTCTTGATAGAATGAATATCATTTTGTTAATTACAATGTATTTGTGAACGGTAAAACAATAGAACATAACACATATTTACGATTACGATGTATTTGTATATCATTCAATTTTATAATAATATTAAATAAATATTTATTTTATCTATTGATCTCATTTAACTAATTTTATATTCATGCCTTAAATTTATAACAGATTATCCTATTGCTTAATTGTAGATTTTGTTGGAAGATTCAAAAATTTGAATTTAAAATAATATCTTTTACCTAAAATTATACATTTTATATAATAACAACTTCATATAAATGGTGTATCTTCCCTATAATTATGCATATAGCAATTATTCCATATTGACCATATTAATAACAATAAATTGTTAAGCATTATTTTAGGGAATAAATGGTAACATAATCTTGTTATGTAATTATCATTAAGTTAGGAACATTTTCTATAGATATAATTTACTACCATTTAAAATTTGATTTTAAATTCTTGTAAATTCTCCTAAAATCGTGTTATTGGATTGATATCTCTAAAATAATGGCAAACATAAATTTAACATTTTTGGATTATTTATATTCCAAAATATTTATAAAATTTTTGAATTTAAATTTTGTATTTAAATACCTCCAAAATACGGATTGCTCATAACAAATTGAATTTAAAATTTTATCTTTCCCCTAAAATCGTGCTAATTGGTTGATTTTTATTTTTAAAAAATTGTTTTATTGTGGCAATGGTATGAATAATTATTTTGAGACGTTGTGTTTTTAAATTACGTTAATATCTACGTTTATTTTCATCTAGTAAGAGTCTCAAATACACCATAATTGTGATCCACGATCTTTAAAATCTCATAGTCATCTATTATACAAACATATTCCAATCAATAGATTTGGGACACACAAAAAAAGATAAAAAATTTGGTCATCAAATGTAGTATCATTCCCTAGATATAGGTAATGATACTACATCTTGATTTCACATATTCCAAATACAATTTATTTCAATAGGTAAAAAAAACGAGACAGGATATTGAAAATAGCACAAATTCATTGTATTTTGTAAATAACATTCAAATTTGGTAAATCTTAACTAAACATGTTATTTTGTACAATTTATTAAATAATACATGATATAGTTTTAATAACAATTTGAATTTAAATTTTAGATCCTTCCCTAAAATTATGTCAAATATAAATACAAGAATTTCACTTTTTTATATTTTTAGCCGATTTTACTTGTATGGGGGAAAATTCTTATCCGATAGATACAGTGTAGGTTACAATGATGGAATATGATGAAATATAACCTAGAATCACGAATACAGTGTATTTGCAAATCATTTAGTTGTGTAAAAATATTAAATAAATATTTATTTACAGAATGAATTTGATTGAATCAACATCCCCTAGATTTAAGCCTGCAATTTATTCCAGATTTGTGTGTTTTTAGGTTTCAAATCAAGTAATTAACAATTTATTTAGTTGTGGTTGTTAAAATTAAAATTGTATCTTACCTCTATAATTATGATGCATTTAATGTATATATGATTATTCTAAGAAATTTTTGATCTCCCCATATAATCGTGGTACTTAATTGATTTCCTAAAATGATGTCAAACATAATTTCAAAATATTTATAAAAAATGAATATTTTATTTTTGGAAGGAATTAATTGAGAAGAAAATATTTGTTTTATTTACATTGGAAAAGAAAAAAGGAAAAAGAAGATATTTAAGGGAAATAATAATATAATAATATTATTATTACTATTCATCATCATCTTCTTCACTTTCATCAAACCCTAGCCGCAGCCGACACCTCCATCTTTGTTCGAGTGTTCTTCGTCCAGTCGAGATCTCCACCTTTGTAGCCATCCCCTCCATTCTATTGATCGAGAACTAAGCCGCAAGGAAACATCTCCTTCGCTACAAGTCGCTAGTCGCATGTTTACTTCATCCGAAGTCGAGCGCCTTTGCGCCTCTTGTTCCTTCACGCGTCGCACGTCCAGCCGCTTCAGTCTACTTCGTATGCATTCGTTCACCGAATATGCCAAAACTTCCAGCCACCGTCAGTCGCCAGATTTTAGTGACTTTGTGGTTGTTGGGGTTTTGTTGTACTTTTTCTTAATTACCCTTGAAGTTAAAATAATATTAATTTTTAGATCTTTTGGAAGAGACCAAAGAGGATAGAAGACGGAAAGGGAGAATACAAGGTATGTGGTTGATGTTGATATCGAATACAATGTATTTGGATGTAATTACACTGTATGTTTCCTAAAAATCAAGTGGATATATTGTTGCTGTAATTTAAACGAGCGAAGAAGAAAATCCGTTGAAGAAGCTCACCTTTGCGCGAAACGAAAAAGAATCTATAATCGGTTTGATGAAGAAGATGGTTGTAATCAGTTTGATGAAGAAGATGGTTGGCAAGAAGAAAATTCTTTGATTTGCACTGAATGTATAAAGACTTTAAAGGTTTCGAGGAGGACGAAGCTTGAAGCTTCAATCTTTTCTGCAAATGATCGAAGACTTTGAAGAATTGGTAGAATCTACGAAAGTGGAAGGTAGTGAAGCTGGATTCTTTTCGGCTTTGAATACCTAAACATGCACAATTTCAACAAGAATGTGTTATTTAATTACAGGGTATTTGGGTTTTAGGTGAACAATTGTATTTAGAACTATTTTTGAATTGGGTAGGGGCATTTGAGACATTGTTTCATTTAATTATTTTTCAAATTTTCAATTTTGCTATTCTAACAATTTAAAAATAAATTTGCTATTTTCTCAAAGTAAACCTCTTAATTTGTCATTCTTGTTAGTCTTATTTAAAAAGAAATTATGGGCTTCATGCTCTTTTTGATTCGGTTATGTTCGTTATATTTATGAAAATTAACAAAATAATAATAATAATAATAATAATAATAATAATGGTTTTTAAAATTAAAAAAAAAAAAAAAAAAAGTTTGGTAGAATGTGTCAATCCAAATATGGGTTTCAATTATTTCGGAAATGAATCAATCTTGCGTTGGTGACGGCATACGAACTTTTGAGACAATCGGCGAACTATTGGAACAAAACCTCTTTTAAATTTTGAAACCATGAGGCTGTGATTCCATACGAATAATCCATCGCCAATCTCCAACACTCCCCGCTTTCTCACCGTCTCTTTGCGATCATCGTCCAATTTTCCACTTAATTCACGGGTATTTCTCATCTTTCACCTCTCTTTCTTCATCTCTTTCTCTCCCTCTACTAACCCTCTTCCCTTTCCGCTCCTGATTAACCCCCAATTTCCGCGCTTCTTTCGATTTCCCGGCAAAATTCAATTCATTTTCTAGGGTTTTTCAACCCAGGAACCGGAACCCTTTAGTGGGTTATGCTTCGCTTTTGATTATCTGGTTGTTGATTGAGTAGTTTCTGGGAAAAGTTGGAGAGTTTAAGTCTGAATTGATTTTTTAGTAATGGGTTTTGGTTGTTTTTGTGTTTTGTTTAATGGGTACTGCGGCTTGCACTCGAATATGAGATGAGATGGCTGTTTATGTTCCTTTTCTGTCTTCGCATGCTCTTGTTGTATGGTAGATTAATGGGATTGAGGGGAGTGTTGTTTTGTTGTTGCCCAGTGACTTATCTCTTCTAGTCATAACTTTTACTTATCTGGTTGGAAAGGTTGTAGAGTTTGCAGTCCAAGTTCTAATTGAACATTCACTGTGTTTCACATGGATAATGAGGTGATTGAATTTGATATTGGATTGGGAGGTGGGAGTGTGAGGGAGGGAGATGACTATTCTATGGGTATGGTACATCATTCCATTGAGGATGAGGAAATGGTTGATAGCCCTCCTCTCAGCAGTCTTGGTGGTGGTGCTGGCAGTGGTGAAATATATCTTCCTGAGGGTGATCTTTTGGATCTTGAACCTTATGAAAGAATGGAATTCGAGTCTGAAGAAGCTGCCAAGGCTTTCTACAATTCATATGCTCGACGTGTTGGGTTTAGTACTCGTGTCAGCTCCTCCCGTCGGTCTAGGCGTGATGGAGCGATTATACAAAGACAATTTGTTTGTGCCAAAGAGGGTTTTAGGAATTTGAATGAGAAACGAACTAAAGACAGAGAAATTAAGCGTCCTCGGACGATTACAAGAGTGGGTTGCAAAGCATCCTTGTCTGTAAAAATGCACGATTCTGGAAAATGGGTTGTCTCTGGATTTGTTAGAGGGCATAATCATGAGTTAGTTCCTCCTGATCAGGTGCACTGCTTGCGGTCTCATAGGCAAATATCAGGTCCAGCAAAGACCTTAATTGATACTTTACAGGCTGCTGGGATGGGTCCTCGTAGAATTATGTCAGCATTGATAAAGGAGTATGGAGGAATCAGTAAAGTTGGATTTACAGAGGTGGATTGTCGAAATTATATGAGGAATAATCGCCAAAGGAGCTTAGAAGGAGACATTCAACTGCTTTTGGATTACTTGAGGCAAATGCATTCTGAAAACCCTAACTTCTTCTATGCTGTGCAAGGTGAGGAGGATCAGTGCGTGGGAAATGTCTTTTGGGCTGACCCAAAAGCTCGGATGAACTATACTTATTTTGGTGATACTGTTACATTTGACACTACCTATAGGTCAAATAGATACCGTCTGCCCTTTGCTCCGTTTACTGGGGTGAATCACCATGGACAGCCTGTGTTATTTGGTTGTGCTTTTCTAATAAATGAATCTGAAGCATCGTTTAATTGGCTATTTAGAACATGGCTTTTGGCAATGTCTGGTCGTCCACCTGTGTCAATTACTACTGATCATGATTCAGTAATACAGTCAGCCATTACACAAGTTTTCCCTGAGACCCGTCACCGTTTCTGCAAATGGCATATTTTCAAGAAATGCCAGGAGATGCTGTCTCATGTGTTTCTTAAACACCCAAGCTTTGAAGCTGACTTCCACAAATGTGTAAACTTGACTGACTCTATCGAGGAATTTGAGTCCTGCTGGCTTTCACTTGTTGACAGATATGATCTCAGGGATCATGAATGGCTTCAGACAGTTTACTCTGCTCGGAGGCAGTGGGTTCCAGTGTATTTGCGGGACACGTTTTTTGCTGAAATGTCTATTACACAGCGAAGTGATAGCATGAATTCATATTTTGATGGGTATGTGAATGCTTCAACCAATTTGAGTCAGTTTTTTAAACTGTATGAAAAAGCCTTAGAGAGTCGGAATGAAAAAGAAGTGAAAGCAGATTATGATACAATGAACACTGCCCCTGTACTAAAGACACCATCTCCAATGGAAAAACAAGTTTCTGAGCTTTACACCAGGAAGCTATTCTCGAGGTTCCAAGAGGAGTTAGTTGGGACGTTAACTTTTATGGCATCAAAAGCTGATGATGATGGAGAAATTATAACATATCAAGTGGCCAAATATGGAGAGGATCATAAAGCACACTATGTGAAATTTAATGTTTTGGAGATGAGAGCAAGTTGTAGTTGCCAGATGTTTGAGTTCTCAGGTCTTCTGTGCAGACATATCTTGGCTGTCTTCAGAGTGACCAATATTCTTACACTTCCATCTTATTACATATTGAAACGATGGACAAGAAATGCAAAAAGTAATGTGGTATTGGAGGATCATGTGAATGATATCTACAACAACTATCTTGAATCTCATACTGTGAGATACAATACCTTACGCCATGAGGCTTTTAAATTTATAGAGGAAGGAGCAAAGAGTGTGGATATGTATAATGTGGTTAAAGATGCCCTTCAGGAGGCTGCTAAAAGGGTTGCTCATACGACAAGAAATGATGGCAAAAATTCTACAATGAATGGGCGAATTAAAGTGGACCCTGTAAATGTCAGAAGCTATTCGAATCATAGTAGTAGCAGGGATCATGATGAGAACTTGAGCAAAAATATGTCTGAGGTAGTTGCTCACTTTCATTTGTATCTCTTGTTTGTTCTTTATTTTATTGGAATTTGTTGTTTAAGATTTCTATATATAAGAAAAGGAAAATTTCTACTCCTTTTAGCATCTCACAATTTAGTTTAGTGGTGGATGGAGTTTGTAATCATGTTTTCTTTCAATCTTGCTTTTACACTTATTCCAACTGATCCGTCTTTAACAGTATGGTTGGTTGGATCTTGCAATATGCATTAGAGTTTGATATATGATAGAACTAAAACCTGCATCTTGAAGTTCTAGCTCTCACTGCGTAATCGGGGACTTGCTAGATTTTGAGTTTCTTAGTACTACACAATACTTTCTCATGAAATTTCTTTCTGTTTAGGACTGATATTTGGATAGTGTGTTTATCCTAGTTTTTGATAGACTGATCAGTCAGTAATAAACATGTACTTATTTCAATATTATTTCATTAATTTGTTAATTTTGACTGTGTATACTTACTGAACGCATGGAATTGGGTGGTTTGTTTTCTGTTTTTCTATTTGTTTTCTCATTTTGTTTGCCCGGGTTAGAAATCAAGCTTTCATAATGAAAATGAAATGTGCAAGAGCATATAAAAAAAAACAACCCTACACATAGTTCTGAACTACCTGCAAGAATGGACTCTAATTCATGAGAATAACACCAAGCTGATAACCAAATCACTTTGTATTTGTTATTTTTTTCTAATGCTTCTCTTTAATCAACCTTCATCTGAGTTTCATTATTGGACTCTGAGTGCTGGCTGGGCAATTTTTCATTCACTTGCGTGTCTAGACATGCTTGATGTTCTTCTGATATTTTTTTACTCTTGAAATTATTGGCAGGATGAGTTGGACAAAAAGATCAATGAGCTTACCAATGAATTGGAGTGTGCAAATCGCAAGTGTGAAGTTTATCGGTCTAACCTTTTTTCAGTGCTGAAAGACATTGAGGACCACAAGTTGCAATTGTCTATTAAAGTGCAGAACATTAAAATTAGTATGAAAGACAGCATTTGAAGGTGTAGTAGAAGTATATAGTGAGTCTTTGTCTCGTCTCAATACCAAATACTGTGTGTTTTTAACCTAGGTCTCATTGAGAAGTATCTTAGTAATGGGGATGTAAATTTGTTTTTGTCGAGTAATCGATGCTCCTACATCTGTATGCAACAATTAAGAGGTGATAGTTTGTTGATTTACTGTCCCGGAGATGGATGACCACGTTTCTATTTTCACTCCAAGCTTTTTCTGGCCATCCAATGGGGTCCTCTTTGAAGTTTATGATACTCTCTCACTGGTACCAGAAACATCTGTTAATCTTCTTGTTCATCGATTTGAGTCCGAAAAAGAAAACTACACGTAATAGTTGCTTCCCAATTCGATTTACTTACTTTAGCTTTTTATGATTTTATCTGATTTTATTTTATTTGAGATTTTCTTCATTTCATAATTGATGTTGATTCTGGATTTCCTTATTTTGATCTTGTAGGGGGAGAAAATAACTGGTTTTGAAGATGATAGTGCCAATGTTCATTTTATTGATGGCTAACCTTTTCAGATCAGGATCCTTGCTCGGGTCAGCATCTTTTTCTACATCAATTTCTGAGGTGAAAAATGCTGTGATATATATATTTCTCAAACCCCCCCTCCCACCCACCTCCCTACCATAATTTCACAGGCATGATTTGGCTAGGAAATAAGGAATGCCAGATGCCCTTCAATTGAATGTACAGTAAATTCTTTGTAGATTTGGTGGTGATTTTGCTCTGTTGATGAATTAGTAGCAAGTCTATCTAGGAAGATGTAATTGGCAGCTGCTCAGTGGTAGCAAACTAGCTCTAGTTTTATACCATTTTCATCGATCTTTCTTTTACATTTCACTTGGATTGTTTTTCCTGGGTCTGATGTTCTTTTTCTGGTTCCAAAGAAGTTATTGAAATTTGACCCAAATAACCAAACTGACAGGTAAGAAGAAACAGGAAGAATTAGATCTTTCTAGAGACAAGATGTTCTTTTTCTTTTTCCTTTGTCTTTTTTTTTTGTGGGACTGAGAGATGAACTTTTGGCCTCGAAATCAATAGTAATAAAACATTAGGTTGCATTGAACTGTAATTTAACCCACGATTTGTTTGTTGTTTTATAGAAAAAGATGGTTAAATTAATAAATTCATGGATTTTGTTTGACTTTGATTTTTGATTTGATTTGGGACAGAGCACCCTCTTGTTTCAGTGTACTAAATGTCCATCAATCATCAGACAAGATCTGATGTCTAATAAATCTTGGAATTAGAACGTCCTCGTAAACCCCAAAAGTGACCAGAGAGTCATTGAGTCGAGAAAATGAGGATTGTTAAATAGGGAAAACCTTACTGCTGCATTGGGTTGTACCCAATTTCTTTTTTGCTGCCCAGCTGCACTCTTTTTTGTTTTGTGCAGCTCGGCTGCTGTCTAAATGTAAACGTGCCACGTGAGGTAAAGAAGAGGAAAGTAGAGGGTTAGATTGATTGCTTAGATTAAATATGACATTTATGATATCACAAATAACAAGTGTGACCACAAGAGATTTACCAAATTAACTAGTAACTATATGGTTCAAATTATTAAAGTAATTTATACTTTGTGTTACAACAAATGCTTTGTATATCTGAAGAGTAAAAACTTTTACCTTTTTTTCCTAATGTTGAATAGAAGTTGAGTTGAGCTATTTTACACAACTGATCCATTCTAATGTTTCATAAGGCAGTTTCTTCATTTCTACTAAAGCAAAACAGAGAAAGATAAATATTCTCTCTATCTTTTTTTCTTCTTGAAACCAATCAATGGGCAGAAAATTCAATGATAATAATAATATGATAGGATTGTTGAAGTGAAGAATTTGAAGCAAAGCTCTTGAAAATGAAAGCTTCTCTTTTAATTTCAGGTAGAAGCTGATAACTCAAACTTTGTTTTCCTAAGATAAGGATAAAATCCAAAGAAAAAATTCCTAATGTTTTGCTCTAAACAAAGAAACTAAAACCACGTCAAAATTCTATCTAACATTAGATTAGGATAAACAAAAATATAAAAGTACATTAAAATGCTCTCTGAGTTCAATTTTGGTCAAAGGAATAAATCAATATCACATTTTAAAAGTGATATTTATTAACTAAACCAACGCCTTCTTCCATGGAATCAGATTCTAACCAATTTCATCTTCTTCTCTCAATTCTACTTTCTTCATCTTCATAATTGCACATACATTGCCAAGTTATTCTTGTACTTGTAAATTCTAAGCAAAGTATCTACTTAGATGATTACTTTGAAAAAAAAAAGACCAAATTTGCAAACGACACCCTCATAGTTCAAGTATAGTTATAGTTGTAATTACACTCTCAATCTTTCGATCGTAAAAATTGGATCCTCAAACTTACAATAATGTTGTAGAAGTTGGACCCCTAAATGAGGATCGGGCTCAATTTTAACATTATTTGTATAAGTTTCATGCCTCAATTTTTTTAATTGGAAGTCTAATGGGTATAATTACAACTATCATCTTGCTTTAAGGGTGGTTTTTGCAATTTTTTCAAAATATACCCACTTTTTGAAGTATTCAAATACAAATCAAACTGACACTTCTAGTCCTCATCCATGCATTTATAAAACTATTACTCTTCTTGTTGTTGTTGTTTTGTTCATTTCCTTAGAAATAATAATCAAGAGGAAGCAAGAAAGAAACAATAATGAAGATTGAAAAAGAGATGTTTCATCCAAATCATCCATGGCACAAGCTTAAGCTGAATCACACTGATATCCCTTTCAACTGTGGTGGTTGCCATGAAGCTGGCATTGGCTTCAATTACCAATGCCTCCAATGTGACTTCACCTTGCACAAGCTTTGTGCCATGGCACATCCCAAGATCACTCACCCTTTCTACCCAAAATGCACTTTTGAATTCTATTCTTCCCCGCCCGGTGCATGTGCCAGGTACTGTGACGCTTGTCGAAACGACGTTTCAGGGTTTGTTTACCATTGTAAGCGTTGCGGTTTCGATCTCCACCCTTGTTGTGCAAACCTCCCTCAAGTCCTTGACGATGGTGAACGCAACCTTTACCTTAGTATGAAGCACTCGGGGCCGTGCCACCGATGCGGAGGCAAGGGACCAGGATGGTCTTACAAGTCTAAATGCAGGAATTATAACCTTCATTTGTCATGTGTGAAGGAATTGCTAGTAGAGAGCTGGCAAGCCATGTACCTAAAAGTAGACAAGAACAAAGTCATTGAGGTTCAAACAAGGATTCCAAGCCTTAAGGGGACACTCCTAAGTAACCAAAGGGAAAGAGGAAAGGTTGAGCAAGGATTTCAGATGGCAGGTCGTGCCGTTCAGTGCATCGTCTCCGCTATGCTCGGCGACCCAACGTCCATGATTGCTGCTGTTGTTGGTAGCCTCATACCAAAGTAGAAAGGAGAGGCAAAATCATGTACGTAATTTAAATTTATGTGGTTGTATTGGTGCTTGTTTGGTTTGTGTGTAATGTTCATAAGATCTATTGTTGGTGAAAAAAGTTATTTATTTGTTTTTTTTATTAAATTGCTTTTCATTTAAGAATTCTTTCTCCCTATCATTTGGCCAATTAGTTTAAGAAAATGATCGGTAAAATCGAGAAAAATATTTACGAATATAACAAATTTCTTGTTCTATCAATGAATATAATTCTCGCAAAGATATTTATAAAAGTCTATCAATATTTATAAAGATAAAATCTAAAGTTTTGTTAGATATGTTGTGTGGCATTGAAAATGGTGTAAAATATGATAGAAAGTTACTATGAAAAAAATTTATGTGCTTTTGTACTTTGGTGTACTTTGATGAATTTAAGATCATTGTATTCAAATTTGAAAAGATATGTTGAGAGTCATATGAAATTGATTGGTTATGAAAATAAAATTGAATCAACTAGATAAGACATGTCTTTTCGTAGTTTTGTAACACGTTTAGACGTCAATGTGAAAAGCAAACTCGAGATGCCAATTTTATGGAAATGTCGCTATAAATCTTTGATATAATATTAATGTGCACATGGATATTTCAAGAAAAAAAATATTATAAAGAAAAAAGGTTATTAGAAGGGGTATTTTTAAAAATAGCAAAATAAATTAAAATATTTAGAAGCTATAGCAAAATTTTGGATTATATGAACGATAGTCTTCTATCACCATAGCATATCAATGACTTTAAATTTGCTTTATGTTGTAAATATTTTGTCAAATTTGCTATTTTTGAAAAAAAATTATTTTTAGAAATATTAAATTTAAAGTTAAAATACCATTTTGGTTCTTATAGTTTGAAATTTGTTCAATCTTAGTCCTCTTATTTTTAGTAAATCTTAAATTTAGTTTATGGAAGTTGATTTTATTGAAATTGATTAAATAAAGCATAATAATTTTCGTACAAAGAAACACAATGTTTAAATATATTTGTTGAATGAGAAATTTTGGTCAATTGAATTTCGCCTTATCTCAATGAAAACCGAGTCTATTGTAAAAATTATAATTTGAATCCGTTTGGGTAATTAAAATTTCGCAAACCCAATTCAATTAAAGCCAAAGAAGATGTTGGGCTCTAAGCCCCTCAGGCAACTGAACCCAAGCCCTCCCATAAAATCGTTCAAAAATAGAGGTCTTCCCCTTTCATTTGAGCGGGAAAGAATTGACGATGAAATGCTGAAGCTTTAAAGATTTGAATATTCCAGTTATTATCGATTTTGAGATTATCACTTTTTAAAAAATGAAAAACTTAGGAGATTAAACATTTCTTGAATTCCAAAAGATTAAAACTCAAATTGAACTCAAGTTTACAACCCTCTATAGATCAAATACTTAGAATGTGTTTACCTTCTTGAATTCCAGAAGATTCCAGCTCAAATTGATCTTAACGTTACTACTTCTTGAAGACGTGCACTCAAATCATGAAGATTGAAAAAATTTGAATAAGAACAATCGAAACCAATCAACAAACCGAAGAACAATCGAAACCAATCAACAAGTCAAAGAACGATCCAAGCTGATCAACAAGCCAAAGATCGATCCAAGAAGATCAATAACCCATAGACCAATAAGGATCCTTATGCCCACAGTCCAAGAAGATCAACAAGCTTAAAAATAAAATTTATTTTTGGAGAGAAAGAATCAAAGGATTATGTTATAAAGATTGTAGTCAATATAAAGTTCAAACTCCACAAATTAAAATTTTCTATAAATAGTGTGTGAACAATATTTTTAAAAAGTTTGACTCAAAATGCTAATAGAAAATAAAAAATAATGAAAAAACTATAATAAACTAATAATAAAGACTAAATTTAAGATTGATTGAAAGTAGTTAAATTATACATTTAAAATTGCAATGACTAAAATTGAACAAATTCTATAATATAAAGATAAAAATGAAATTTTGATCTAAATTTAACAAATAAGCATCTCTCTCTCTATCTCTCTCTCTCTCTTTTGTTTGCTTAAGAAATTGAAATTCTTATGAATATTATATTGACATTGACAATATTTTGTTTATATTTCAATTATATTTCGTTGATTTTTTGTACAATAAAAATAAGGGTTTACTCAATCACATGTATTATTGTGTATGCAAATGTATTCACCTAACCATGTCTTCGTTGAAACTATGAACATATGAAAATATCAATGAAAATGTCAACAATCATTTTTCTTAGTTTCGTTGTACCTTTTCATAGGATATTATTGGGAAAGTTTTTAGTTTATTAAAAATTCATTTTATTCAACTTTCATAATAACAACAATTTAGCCTTTAAACTTTAAATATTTGTAACGATTTAGTCTTTGAATTTTAAATTTTGTGACAATTTAGTCTTTGAACTTAACTATGCAAGCAGCTTAGTCCTTGTACTTTAAATTTTGTAATTGATTTAATTCATATGGTAGAAATTAGTGTGAAGATATAAGAAAAATTGTAAAAAATAAAGCAGTTAACAAAATATTTACATTTCATAGAAAAATCAAGTGTAATAAATTTTGTATTTTAGTGGTTTTGTTTTATAAAGTGTAAATAATTTGTCAACTTTTTCTATTTTGGAAAAAACCCCAAAATATAATGAGTTTTCTTGTATAAATAAACCAACAGACCAAGTATGGACTCAATAATTTTGCAAATACAAAGTCTAGATTATAAAATAATAAAAAATAAATAGATTAATTTTTGGACGGATATTTTTACGTTAGGGACTAAACTGTTACAATTTGAACCTACGTTGACTAAAATTGTTAAATATCAAAGTTGAGAGACTAAATTGTTACTTTTATGAAAGTTTAGAGACCAAAAGTGTTTGTTAGTATTTCCAATAAAATTAAAGTGGGTTGAGGCAAAACTCCTAACTATCTCGTTGATAAATCATAAACATAACACAATTGGTTAATCAAGAGTAAGACATTACACTTCTTGATTTGAATATCATAAATTTAAAAAACGAAAATTGACTTAAAAAGGAATTTAGAGAGAAACCTACCCCAACCTAACTTTTATAAGAACTATAAGCATGAATTCTTGTGTAAGTCATATTACTTACCTTTCAAGGTCAATGAGCCATGACCATGAAAGTAATGGGAAACAAATTGCATTTATCTTGGAGACTAAATAAACATCCTCTAAAACTAAACCTAAGACTTTTCTTTTTCTCCGACATCGAAGAATAAACCGTAAAGTACTATGGTGAATAACATTTTTTAGGATTAATAATTAAGTATATAATAATATATTTAAAGAATTGTAAATATAACAAAATCGACATCGATAGACTTTTATTAGCCACATGCACTATAATAAACATCGACGGATTTAGTATAGGTTCAAGAGGCAAGCCTCCCTCAATTTTATCGTTTTTATATAATATCTATAAAGAAAACAACTTGTGTTTAATATTGATGATAGTTTAGTGGTAACTCTGCTTATCACTCTTACTTGTGTCAATAAATTTTCTAGATCCACAACTTATTTTAAAAAGATTTTAGGAGTTTTATCTAATTTTGTTGTATTTACAAATTGATATATTTGTAATGAGTGTAAGAGTAAATTTTTAAGACTAAAATAGACCGAAGTGAAGAAAAACTTAGAAAATACAAAGATTATTTTTATTTGATTGGAAGTATTGTGACATGAAATTTATGGAGTTTGAATTATGGGTATAGAATGAGCAATTTTTTTTCCTATCTTTTGAGCTGTTAGCTTTGGTTAGTTTGTCTCATATATTGTTGTTGATTTTCTTTCTCACAAGAAAATCAATTTGCCTTTTTTAAAGGTATATTATAGCTTTAACAGCTTTCACATTCATTCTCCACTCCAATCATATAATCACATGCATAAAGCATATCATCCTATTAATTAAAAATTATACATGTGTGTCTATCTATATGTATATATGTGTTTATATGGTGATAAACTTGAACTAGATTATAATCACGACCTCTCTTATTATAGTAAATACTATTTTATAAACTTCAATTAGTTATCGTAAACATTATTTTAAAAATTCTCAATTTGTTACGGTTTTTACTATTTTACATATTTTTTTTTCGTTTTTTTTTCTACTGTGTTTACTATTTTATTCTTAAACTAAAATAGTTTTACACATTGAATACATATTGTTATAACTGAGTTATAATAATCAATTAATTACTCCAAACACCCTCTTGAATGTTCTTTTAGAATCTTAAATGTTACAATTTAATTTATTAACAAAATTATAAATTTTGCATAACTGCTAAAGTTTAGGTCCATATTTCAGAACTTAGATTCGATGCTTGATTTCCTCGACATCGCCTACGATTTGGCAATGTCATCTTTGTTTGATTTGAATGTTTTTAAGAGTGAAAGTTGTCCACACAAACTAATATGACTTCTAAGCATTTTTAACTATGGAATCTTTATGATTAAGTCACCGAAAAGGAATGTGCAACTTGTTGGAATAGATAGTAACTTTCAACTTTTTATGCTTTTTTTTTATCTGTACTTTCATAATCTTAAAAACTCTCTCATTCGAATATAATCTTTAGTTTATGCATATCTCTTAAACCTGAGGTGTTACATCGTAAAAGTTCAATTTCAATTTCAAATTAAAATTTTAATAGACATTAGTAAATATAAAAAATATATATATATTGTTTGGAAAATTTTACGAACTTAACTATAAAAATCCAAAAAAAAAAAAAAAATTCAAAATAAATCCACCAAAAAAATATCTACTAAATGCAAGAATTAATTAAGAACCATATGAATTGAATACCAATCAATGTGTATTTATAAAGTGTCTCTTTGTTAATCAGTGTATATATTTTCAAGTGTCTCTTCTTTAATTAATTAACTTATATTTCAATTGTCCCTTTTTTATTCCAATGAATATTTCCCCCTCTCTCATGTTAAATAATATTATGTAATTTAGAGTATTAGGATATTTAAACATAAATTATTGGTCAAAAGTGAAATACATAATCATTGTCTTTTCGGTTTTTATACAATAATATATACAAATGAAATAGAGTTATTTTCAAATATATCAAAATAAACCAAAACATTATACCAAAAGATCGCAATAGACAGAAATAGACCTACTATCTGTATCTATGCGTATCATGGTATAGGTACTTTGATCTATCACATATAAAGGAACATTTGCAAAAATAGCAAAAAAAAAATTATGATAATAAAATCTATGTCACTAAATTGCAAAAGTAGCAAATTTAAAAATGAATAACTCTTTGATAACCATTTTATAGGCTTATGATATATCTAATTACCTGTCAAATTTGTCATATTTGCAATATACAAAAAAAAAAAAAAAAAAAAAAAGTGTTATGGATTGCTTTTTTCTAAATTTTTTTTTATCATATGATGCAATTTTTTCATATATAAATTATGATATATTTTACTATATTTTTAAATATTTTAAAAAAGTTCTATAATTTAAAATAAATTTTCAAAGAAATATTTCACAACTAAGGGTGCTTAATTTACAAATTAAAATATAAAGTAACATGAAGAGAATAAAGTTTTAAAGTGATCAAAAGTTTCTTATAAAACAAAAGTAATCAAAAGTTTCTTGAATTCCCACAAAAAAAAAAGTAATAAAAAAGTTTCTTTTTTCTCTCTTTTTAATTAATTTATTTTACATATATTATTTAGATGGTTGTATCACTAATTATAGGTTACACTTTTGAGTTGGTAAAATGTCCAAAAATTAATTGAAAATTAAAATCATTAAAAAAATATATTCTTTATCATTCATGCTTTAACTTAAAGCAATGTGAACTAAAAAAATATGTAAAAAAAATCAACTTATTGGTTGTTAAAGAATTCCTTTTTTAAAATAATAATAATAAACGTTTAATATTTGACATACATTCTCTCTTAAAATAGAATTGAAAGTTCATCCCCTAATTGCATAATTTTTATAATAAAAGTAATAACATTTTCTATGCCATTAAACCAATTTTAAAGAGTTTTTTTTTTTAATTTTTAAATAAGGGTAATCGTAAAACTTGACCATTTTAGAAATAAAAATTAAGTGTTATAATAATATTTTTAAAAATATTACAAATATAGCGAGTAATGACTTTTGACACAATAAACTCTTATGAGTTATCAATGATAGACTGATATTTGTAATATAGTCTATCGATAATAGACACTTTAACGAGGTTTTATAACTTTTTTAAAAAATGTTGTTATATATGTTAATACTGTGAATTTAATTGTTAATTAATATTTGTACTCTAATTAATATTTTGTGAAATTTGCATAAAGATCCTTTGATTCAAGGCTTCCTTTTTTTGTCAACATACCTTTATTTGGTTTGAAAATTACCCTTTGTGGGTGATTTCTGTTTTACTTTCTGATTTATCTCGAACTTAAGTTCTCTTTTGCTTTTTGTTTGGTTGTACTGAAAAAGAATTTACATTTTTCTATTAAACTAAAAATATATTGACTATAAAGATCAAGGGAGAAAATATGTAAAATTGATGATTAAGTTTTCATCTCCAAAATTTGCCAATCTTTTTTTAAACATGCTACAATCGTTGTTTTCGGTATATCTCGTCGACCATCGAGATTTACTAAAAATTTAACTCTTTCAATGTTATAGATGGGTTTGACTTTTTCATTGAAATCTTGACAGGTATTAATCTTATGATTCTATATATTTCTTTAAAATGTTATATAATTATTTCAAATCATATAGCAAATCTTAACTAATTTTTTAAATTTTCTCAAAATTCCACCATCCCTATCAAATCCGGTCACACCACACGACCACACCATTGTTGCAAACGACATTCAAGTCACCACAATCTATTTGAAAAAAATTACGTAAATCTAAGTGTTAATCTCGAGAAAAATACACATCGTGATCTTATATATTGTTTGTACTGAAATTCGATATGTTTGAGCTTTTCAGGTGAAATCTTAGACAAGATCAACACCAAGATTCTATATATATTTCAAATCTTATTCAAACTTTCTCAAAATTTGATATTTTCTAAAATTTAAAAACATTGAATTAACTTGAATTTTCTATTTGATAATTGGGAAAAACCAATTTGAAAATTTGGAAGTTTATATAATTTTGTGAAAACAAAATTTTACTAAAGATTTGAAAATTTACATTATATTTTTCTTGTTACAGTAAAGATAAGGGACATTTTTTTAAATAGCAAAAAAAAAAGAATATATTTACACGTTATAGCAAAATTTTGGATTCTATCAATGATAGTCTTCTATCACTATAGCATATCAATTACTATCCGTGATAGAATTTGCTATAGATTGTAAATATTTTGTAAAATATGTTATTTTTGAAAATTTCCCTTAAAGATAATCAAATTTGAAGAAATTTTAAAAAGATAAGATTTAGTTAATATTCGAGAAGATTACTTAGCAAATCTTGATGCTAATATGACGAAATATAAGTTAGAAAAAATAAATTTTTTAACTAAATCTCGATTTCAGATTAAATCTAAGAAAGACTTATTTTTAATAATTTCTTAGAAACTATTGTTCTTTCCTAAACAGAATAATAAAAAGAAAAAAAGAAACTATTTGTCCACAAAACTCATCAATGAAAATGACTTTTTATTTGATATATTTCTCTAAACAAAATGTTGATTTGTTCTTAGTCTCCTCCAAAAAATTTAAAGACTAATTCTATTCTAACTTTGAATTTTGATCGTTTCATTTCCTTTCTTTGTTGTTTTCGATATCATACGTGTTGTTTTGGTAGTTAAATTTTTTATATTAAACTTTTGTTCTACATTTTCATATTTTCATAAAGTTAATATAATATAATCATTTTAATAAACCACCAATGTGAATTTAATATAAATAATAATAAACGTGTTAATTTGATTATAAAAATTATCAAAAATAGCAAATTTGATTAAATATTTTCAACATATAGTAAAAATTTCCAGATTCTATCAATAATAGACATTGATATGCTTCTATCAATGACATTAGTTTTTATAATCGATAGAATCCAAAATTTTACTATAACTTATAAATATTTTAATTTATTTTGTTATTTTTTAAAATGTTCCTAAAAAACGTAAAAGGTTTATTTATTAATTTAAATAGTTTCTTAAAAAATATTCTATCAATATTGACATTATTTTATGGATATTTTTATTAACATTTACATAAAATTGAAATGTGGAAATTTAAACTTTAGTTAGACGTAATATGAAAATATAAATATATTAGGGTGGCTACAACATAGAGTAAGGTTAAGAAAGACATAAAAGAATTTAGTACATATATTGCACATTCTTTTTTAGTGGCTCGAAACAATTCTATGTTAGACAACCTCTTGAAGATTTTTCTATGATGTATGTGAGTGAGAACAAGTCAAATTCTGAATCATGATCTGAATCCTCTAAATTGATTTACTTAACTGTGATCTATTATTACGTTAAATCACTAATCATTCGATCCTTCTAAGATCAATTTGAAATGAGTTATCTAAATTCAATTATAGGTCATCCAAATACAATGAGAGGCACATTTTAGACATTAGACCATTGTGTATATCATTATCTTTTCTATACATATAATTAAACTTCCATGATTCCCAAAAGGGGAAATTTCCCTTTTGGTCCTATTTTTCCTATTTTTCTTCTTCATTTAGGCCCTCCTAGCTGGGTTGCATTTCTCTTTCTTTAGGTTCTATTTTCATCTTTCGGTTTTAAGATTTAATTTTAATTACTGATTTTTCAATTAATACCTACTTCTTTTATTTATTTGTTTATTTATGTTAGAGGTCTTTTAAATCATATAACCAAAAATTAAATTAATTTGGATTTCATTCATTTTCAATCTCCGTTGAAATTTGTTTTTTCTAAAATTTAGCATGACAATTATTTATAATTAATTAACTGAAAATGACATCCAAAACCAAAAGGTGAGCATGAATGAAAACTTTGAGATAAAAGAGGTAAAATATTGAAACGTAAGGAATAAAACAAATTTCAAACGTAAAAGTGTAATATTTCAAAACCTAATAATCACGTAAAACTAGTTTGTTAAAGTAAAGATGACCAAAGTTTGAATCATAGATGTTGATAGAAATAGTGATATCTTAAATTTATCGAAATAGCCATAAAAATTTTGGTATGGATGAAAATTTCAAAAAAAATTATAGAAAATTATGGAAAACTCTTATAATTAGTTAATAAAACTTTAACCGTGGCGTAATAATATTAAAATCCACCATTTTTTTAATTATTATTTCTATAAATATATATATATATATATAAAGTTTATGAATCATCATCTTTGAATGTATATTGTAAATGTGTGTAAATATCAATGCAAGGGTAGAAATCTAAAAATGAATTAGAAAAATATTTACATAATAAGTTTATGAATACTTTATTCATATTGAAAATAAAAGTTTTGGATAGTAAAAGAAAAAAGAAAAAAAAAATGTTACATCAACTTAATTTTGAGATGAAATAATGTAAAAGTTTAATGAAAATGTTTAAATGAGATTAAAAATAAATATCTGTTTTTCTTTTTCAATTCATTTCATAAAAAATAAAGTCAAAGTTAAAAATAACACTAAAAATTGAGATATTTTGAAAACTATACAATTGAATATAATCAAACCATGAAACTAAAAGCTTAATTGACCTAACATAGTTAATTAAAAAAAACTCAATCTTTTTAGATTCACAAAATTTCACGAGAAAATTGTAAAAGTATTTTTCGAAATTTCGTTCAAGACGAGGAAAAGCAAAATTTCTCCCCTACCAAAATTTTGAGATCATTTAGATGAAATTTTTTCAGACATATAAATTAGCGAAAGAAGTTTGTGGTCTAAATCTCATGCTAACTTAAAACCAAAATGGTATTTAGTTTTTTTTTTTTAAAAAAAAAAAGTAAGTTAAAAAGCGAAGGAATTGAAGAAATTTGAAAATGATGAACATGATAATAAGATATGATGACCACATAGTGTGAAAGGCCAAAAGAAAATAAATCATTATTCAAATTCCATTCCAGTGTAGGACCCAACTAATTTGTCAAAAAAAGATGAAATAGAAACATAAGAAACCAAAAATCCTAAGCTAGTGGATATATATTCAATAATCCATTTCAATCTTTAAAAAAAAAAAAAGATTCCATACTCCATTTCCTTCAGATCTCTAAACCAAACTCATCACCAACAATCTAAAAAAATTGTTTCTTTATTACCCAAGCATGGACGATATTTACACTGTTTTCTCTAGGAAACTGCTTCTTTTTTGTCAACTTACATTACATATCTTATCAATGGCTTTTCCACCATTTTCAGCATGAAAATTTTGACCCTTCTTCTTCTTCTTCTATTCTAATTCTTCTTCTTCCTCCTCTCTAATCCCTTTTGAGTTTTGACCCTCGACCATTTCTAGACCATACTTTTCCAAAACTCGGTTTCTTGCATATTAAACTAATGCATCCAAGAATTATAGAAGACCAATGGTTTATCTTTTTCTGTTCATATCAGGGCGTTAATCATGGAAAATAAAGGCTCTAAAATTTAAACCAAATGGGGTTTACCTTCAGCTTTTTTCTTTGATTAGTGGAGAAAGGAACAAGCCGAATCCGGATTCAACAATCCCGTTGCCGATCTACGAAGCTTGGAATTCATCTGTATCTTCTTCTGGTTTGTTCTTCTGTTGAGGGGATTCTGAGTTAGTTGCAGATGAATTTGATGAGAAAGATGTTTATGTGTAAGAGAGAATTGAGTACCTTTGTGGTTGTTGTGACTTCTTTGGTGTTGCTCTTTGGAGCTGTGAGCAGTCAACCGATCCTTGAGCATCGTTTTTCCTATGTTGGATTCAATGAAAGGGAGAACAATCAAGCTTTCACCTTCACACCAAGTTCTTCCATCGACGGCGGGGCGCTGCAGCTAACTCCCGACTCGCAGAACGATGTTGTTAAGCTTCAAAATACATCTGGCCGCATTATGTACCATGAGCCGTTCAAGTTATGGCTAGATGATAGTGATAAAAAGGAGAAAAGTGACATTGTTGCTTCATTCAGCACATACTTTTACATCAATATTTTCCGAAGGGAAGAATGGAATGCTGGTGAGGGACTTACTTTTCTTATAGCTCCGACTTCTGATGTACCTGAACAGAGCTGGGGGCAGTGGATGGGCCTCACCAATGAAACCATCGACGGCGACGACAGAAACCAAATTGTAGCTATCGAATTCGATACCGAGAAGCAGGATTTTGACCCTGACAACAACCATATTGGTCTGAACATCAACTCCGTTAAATCAAGGAAGACTGTTCCTCTGAAAGAAGCTGGCATAGTTCTATCCCCAGAGATTGGAACTAATCACAGTATCTGGGTTGAATATGATGGCAAAGCCAAACTTTTGCAGGTTTACATGTCCATAAACAAAGATCCAAAGCCTAATAAACCTCTTCTCAATGAAACCATAAACCTGAAACAATTTGTGAAGCAAGAATCATTCATTGGATTTTCTGCTTCTACAGGAAGCCCAGAAATTCAGTTGAACTGTGTCTTGGAGTGGACACTAGAGATGGAGCGTCTGCCAGAGAAGAAAAATCTAACATGGTTGAAGATCCTTGCTGGGGTCGGAATTCCGGTACTGACGATCGCAATTCTGGTAGGGCTTTGGTTGTTTGTTGGTTATAGGAAGAAGAGGAGAGAGCACATGGATGAGGAGTCAAATGTTCAGGGCACGCTGAAGAGATTGCCTGGAATGCCCAGAGAGTTCAAGTACAAGGAACTAAAAAGAGCGACTCATAACTTCCATGAAAGCATGGTTCTGGGAAATGGAGGATTTGGGATTGTGTACAAAGGGGTTCTGCAGGACAAGGATAGGGACATTACCGCATCTTCAAATTCTGGTTCCAGGCTTGAAATTGCTGTCAAGCAATTCTCCAGGGACAGCATTAAGAGCAAAAGTGATTTTCTTGATGAGCTCACCATTATTCACCGTCTTCGTCACAGGAACCTTGTCCGTTTAGAAGGTAAAACTTCCGTGCCACTGTTCTTCCAAACAAACAAAGGAAAGAGAATAATTGAATATATAATTTAGGAATCAATAGATAACTCTACCTTGCCTGGTAAACATCATAAACATATTGTAGTAATTAAGAAGTTTCACTAAAACTCTTAGCTCAGAGAGAATGACAGAGCACATATATTGTGTAGTTTTTCATTTGCATTCATCAAGCACCAATGGCATGTTAAATAGTAGCATATATAGTGCATGATTCAAGACCAATGTCCTAAAAATAATTGTTGCATATTTGTCCAGGGTGGTGCTACGAGAAAGGGAAGCTTTTATTAGTATATGACTTCATGCCGAATGGAAGCCTCGAGAATCACCTATATGATGTTGATGAGCAGAATGTTCTCAACTGGGGACATCGCTATAAAATTCTTTGCGGGGTTGCATCTGCGTTGCATTACCTACATAATGAGTATGACCAGAAAGTACTGCACCGGGATATCAAATCAAGTAATATCTTACTTGATTCTGAATTCAATGCTCGTCTAGGGGATTTTGGCCTTGCTAGAGCCTTGGATCCTGAAAGAAACTCTTATGCAGACTTGCATTGTGGTGGAGTTGCAGGCACAATGGGTTATGTTGCTCCTGAATGCTTCCATGAAGGGAGGGCTACACCTGAATCTGATGTATATGGGTATGGAGCAGTGGTGCTTGAGATCGTTTGTGGAAGGAGACCAGGAGCTGTTGTTGAAGACGAACAAGATCACTATAGCCTAATTGATTGGGTGTGGAAGCTACACCGTGAAGGACACATTGAAAAAGCCGTGGATAACCAGCTGGGTAATGATATTGTGGTTGATGAAGCTCGAAGGCTTCTACTACTTGGGTTGGCATGTTCACATCCCGTGGCAAGTGAAAGGCCACAAACTCAGGCTATACTCCAAATTTTAAATGGAGCTTTGCCTCCACCTCATGTACCTCCATTCAAGCCAGTTTTCATGTGGCCTCCCATGAGCAGTTCTTCCACAAGTTCCATTCTCACTTCACTGTCGAACACGAATAACTCTCTCTCATGAAGTTTTCACCATAGCTAGTCATTTGCTTCAGCCTCCACAACTTACTTGAAAATCATGTAGCACATCATCAAATTGGTGTAGAAAATATCATTCGTTTATTATTGTTATAATTCTCACTTTGACATATGGGAGGGGATAGAATATGTATACCTGGGATCAAACTCCCAATGTCCCGAGAGGCCCCTCGGTTGCTTCTGCACAATGCACAATGCACAATGCACAACGCACTTGTATTTATCAAACTTCAGTTTTTTTCCTCTTCTTCTTTTTCTTTGCATACGGAGTATCATTATCAAATCATCCTATTCTTTGTGCTGCCAGAAGCATGGAGAAGAGGATGATTTGATGCACAATGACCACAACGCACTACACTTGTACATGAAACTTCAGTTCTTCTCCGTGCTGCCAGACAACCCTATTCAATGTATCATTATTTTTGCCTTACAGATACAATTGACATGTTTTCTTTATAAATCAAAGAGCATTAAAGAACTGCTTAGATTGCAGATTATAGAAAATATCAAGTCCAAGTTTTAAGTTATTATCATCTTCTATATGATCCTAACATTACAAAGTTATTTTAATAATGTTCAATCGGTTTTTCTCTCTTACATGAGAAACAGAGAACAATGATTAATCTTGCAACGACAAAAGGCCTCAAATATTGAAGAAAGAGTTAGAAAATAGGAATGACAATATATAATATGGTAAAAAAAAGTATTGTTTAATAGTTGTTAGGATGAGAACAACAGGCCTTGAAAGCAATGAAGATCCTTATTTTTTGGGCATGGAGTACAGTCCAGCTTCGAGAGATTTCTTGTCTGAGAGGTGTAAATTATTAAAAAAAAAATGTAAATACTGATATAAACCGCACACAACACGATTCGTAATTGTAAATTCAAGTCTCCAAGTAAGAAACATCTTTTGATTTTTCAAGAGATGCTACCCCAGAAGCAAAAAAAAACCCAACAATCCGTTGTAACTGTTAAGAACAATGAGTCCAAGAAGAGTACACATTCTGGCACCAAAAAAATCTTAACATTAAAGAAGAAAACTACAAGAGAGGACCAGAGGTTTCAAATCTCTACCTATACAAAATAGAGAAAGGAGTTTACAAGAGGGTAATTTGTATGTACTCCACTCCATTCAAATTGTTAAAACACAAGGGAAACCATTAAGAGCCTAAAGCATGAAGCATGAATGGAGGACGAGAATGATCCAGGCCTAAAGACAGCTGCTTGGCAAGACGAATGCTCTTCACTTTTAACTAGAAATCCGGAAAATTAAAATTAGGCAACAAAACTTGTAAAGATGTTGAGAAAACAACGTTCTTTCAGGATATGATGACCTAAAACTCCAGGCATAGCCTCATAACAAACCCATTTTCATCATAAACTTCTTTTGATTGCATTCCAACAATTCACTCAAGGCAAAGTCAACATTCTTCTCTTTCAACAATCTATGCCGCAGCTCAAGTTTTTTCTTCAAACCATGCTTAAAAAAGTCAGGATATTCAGCAACTTCCTCAAGTTTTCTTCCCATTATTTCGACCAAAAATCTGATCCGAGGTTCTAAAGAATGTTGAATGCTCTTGATCAAAACAGGAGGATAACCAGTCACCAAAGACACTATTTCTCCATCTTTAAACCCACGGCTCCTTAGATAATCTAAATTACATCTCAAAACTTTGTCCACGTCCCTACACAAAATGTCCGGAAATTTCAATGCAACTGCTTGAAGATCCATCTTGTTTAGACCGATTGATTTCAGAAACTCCACAGTCGGGCGGAGCCTTTTATCAACACTATAACCCATGAGAAATGGATTTTTTGCAAGAACTTTTCCAATTACCCCCTCCTTCGTTAGCCCAACCCCAGCAAGAAAATCTACAGTTTCAACGAGTTTCGATTCAATGCCGTAACTAATAAGCCTCGGGTTGAGTAGAATCATCTTTCCAAGTTGCTTTTCAGGGACACCTAATGCTTGAAAGAACGCCAAAAGTGGGCATAGCTTCTCTTCAACACTATAGGAAAGAATACCAGGAAATTTAGCAATAGCTGCAGCAATTTCATGAGGCTTGGTGCTGAGTGTTGCAAGGCACTCAACCATGGGAACGAGTTTCTCTTGAAGACCAAGAGCTAAAATCTTAGGGCATTTGGAAACAACAGAAGGGAGTTTCCTCTTTTGAATCCCAATTCTTTCCAAATATTCCCAGTTTTCAGAAGCTCTTTCATTCTGCATATCTTCTAAACGCCTACACTTTCTAAACATCGTATCAATACTTCTATCATCAAAACCTTTATCCCTGAAGAACCACAGCATACAATTACCATTTCGACTGGCGCTACTTTCCATAAACCCTGAAAGATTCAGCATACAAACAGAATTTTCATAATCCCACCAAGTGTTTGCAGAAATGACAATGCAAGAACAAACAAGTAATGCAAGTTTTATTAAAGGAAATTGGAATTGAACTCTAAATTCAGAAACCCTTCAAATTAAAAAGAGAAACGCAGTGCAGAATGGCAATAATAAACAAAAGAAGAATTGGGTTCACCTTCTTCAAATCGGATGGATAAACAGGAAGTCTTTATTTTTTTCTGCGCTCGATCAAAATTCTAGTTGTGAGGGAAATATGAGGTAATTGGAATTACAGAAACAGGATTTCTGGGTCTTGCAAGAAGAACATAGAGCAAAAAGTTTCAGTGTTGAGCTTCGCAAGACGAAGCAGTTTTGTTTAATTTTGAACGAAATGGATAAGTTGAGAGTTGAAAGAGCGAAGTCAAGAATTTTCTTGGCAAATTGAAAAAATAACACTTTTTTATTTTATATCTTAAAACTAGCACAGTTTTAAAAAAACTCGTAATTTTATTTTTCTCCAGGATTGAGATAAACCCGAGATTCTTCCCGAGTTTAAAATAAATCTTGCAAGTCATTGAGATAAAAGGTTTTTTATTAGAAAAAAATTAGAAATAAAGACAAATAAGTCTAACAAGAGACTTTTGATATTAGAATAATTTTTTCTTACAAATTTTTGTTTATTGAGAGCATCAGCAAGAACACAGCTTAAAGAATAGGGATTGTCCGACGCTTTACAAGGTCGTTTGATGATGTCATTTTGCCTGCAACTAGAGAAAGTCATGAGCTCTTGTTCAATAAATTCATGAGATGGCCTCGAGCTAAAGAACATAAGCATTATGTAATATGATAGCGGAATAAGGTTGTCTGAGATGCCTTGAGCTAAAGAACACAAGCATTATGTAATATGATCTCACGCTAAGGTTGCTTCGAGATGCCCCGATTTTTTCTTAATCCATTTTTAGTTTTCTCGGGGGCAATATTGTAGAATTTCTTGAACAAGCTTCTTGTTAATTACCACTTTGAGGTGGGTGACTTGATTTCCTTAAGAAAAATTGTAAAAAATAGCAAATTTGATAAAATATTTACGACATATAGCAAAATTTCATATTTTATCAATAATAAACCTTGATAGATACTGATATGCCTGTGACATTGATAGACAGTGATAGAAGTCTATCAGTTTCTATCATTGATAGAATTCAAAATTTTACTCTAACTGGTAAATATTTTAATTTATTTTGTTATTATTAAAAAATGTCAATTTTCTCGATCCATTAATTACACCTAAGCTTCTCATTAATTAGATCGTTCCATCTTTCCTTCTATTTTAATAAATAAGATTTTGTCGATCTCTACCCTTCAACCAATGTTTTAATATACTATCCACAATACAAAAGTTTATTAGTTTGAAGTTCAATTTTTAGTCCTCAAAGAAGAATACTTGATTTCTTAAACAAAAGCTCCCTTTTATGGCTTTCTCTAGTCATCGAAGAAACGACTAGTAAAACGTCGGACAATCCTCATTTCTTTTCGGTAGTTCTTGCTCAAGCTTTCAAATAACAAAAGTTTGTAAGAAAAAATTATTATAATATACAAAGTTAAAGTTGTTTGGCTTCTTTGTTTTTATTTTCAAAATATTTAAAAAATGCACTATGTGACGCACTTGACCGAGAGAAAATGTGAAAGTTTCTTCAAATAGTTTTTTAAGTTTTGGAAAGAATCTCGGAGTGATCCCGCCGAGATTGACCTGAGAAAAACAAAATTACGAGTTCTCTAAAACTATGCTACTTTTGAAATATAAAACAAAAAATGTGTTATTTCTCAAAATTTCTCAATTTTTTTAAAATAAATTTTGTAATTTTCAAAAAGAAAATATCCAACTTCTGCTCACGTCAAGTTTGTGTGAAATTATCAAAATAAATTCATGCACGACCTCCTCTAGCTCTTTCTTTCTTGTTCTCACTTTCAATGACTATTCAACATCAAATACAATATCTTTTCAATGAGAGTAAGGAAGTTGGGGAAGAAAATGATTTGTGTCGAAAAAGAAAGAAATATAAAATAAAAATGCAAATTTGTAACTTTACGCTTTAGCAACGTCAACTAGTTTAGTTTTTAAATTAGCTCTCAAAACTATTTTATGTTTTGTTTTTTGATTTTTAAAAATTAAATTTATTTATTTCACTTTTTTTAAAAGTTAAAAGGTGAATAAATTCTTAGCCATGTTTTAAAAACAAAAACAAGTTTTTAAAAAACTTTTTTCTAGTCTTCAAAATTTAGCTTGAGTTTCTAAACTATTGCTAAAAGGTAGGTAACAAATAAAAACAATATAAAAAAAGAGATAGTGTTAAATGGGTTTAACTTTAAAAAAAAAAAAACAGAAAACAAACAAGATGCGTTACAATTTTAGTCTCGTAATTTAAGTTTTTGTATTAAATTCATCCCTAATTTTCATGGCTTATAACAATAACTTTGATTCTTTACTAAATATTCCTACGAATGTCTATTTATTAATTAAAATAACTTTTAAAATATAATTAAATTATTTTTCATTTAAAATAATTTCTATTAAATTTATAATTGATCTATTTTGTTTTTTTATAAAATAAATACACTTAGATTTCGAGTTACTTCCTATCTGATTATTTATTGAAATTTAGAAAACAGTAGTTTACGAGTCTATGTAAAATGGTTTTAAATAGTTGTATTAAGAGTGTGTTTAGAAGTGATAGTTGGAGTAGTGATTTTAGAAAAAAAGATTGTACAATTTATTTTGTAAAATTGATTTCTAAACAATCAGATTTATATTTGATAAGAAATTTGTGATATTTTCATATATTTAACGGATTGGAAAAATGATTTTAAAACTATCAAATTAATTGTGTGTATTTAAAAATTTATATAAAATAAAAATTATGGGTTATTCCATTTTTTCATAATTACGATTTTTTATTATTTTAAATGACACTTTTAAAAATAGTAAAATAAATTAAAATATTTACGTTAGCAAAATTCTAAATTCGATGACTATCAAATGATTACTATCGCTACTGAGTATCAATAAAAATTTGCTACGTAAATATCGTTAAATTAGCTATTTTTTACCTTTTTCTAAAATCAATATTTTTAGTGAAAAAGTGATTTTCGGAAAGTCACTTGGCTAAAACCCTACTCCCCGCCCCTCCCCTCCCCATTTGAACTTCCATCAAGTTCCCTCTCGTAGCAATTTCTTCATAATTTCTTGGCTCAAAATTCTCATGGGGGCGTTTCAATTTCAATCTCGTCTTCAAGTTTCGAAGATTTTGTCTTCCACTATTCGGAAATGGGAAATAGATTTTCCTCTCCTCCACAATCCATTGCGAACGCCGGATTTCTCACTCTCCCCTGCGCAATCTCGTCGTTTTGCCTCCAATTCTATGGATGACGATCGTGCCTTCTCGGAGTCCGAGTCGATAAACACCCCGCCGCAACGTCGTTCTCCTCCAGATCATCGCGAAGCTCGTCGTGTTCCCAGAGGGGGAGTAACTGCTTCTTACGATAATCGAAATCAACGCTTTAATAGGCATTCAGAAGGTTCCTCTTCTCGAATCACTAATGAAAGGTCGACTTCGCCACAAAGGAGTGAGTCTTTATCTCAGAAAGATTTTAGCTTTCTTGAAAAATTCAAGCTGAATACTGATAATCAGAGTAGTGGTAAAGAGAAGACTGAGGAGAACGCTTCTTCTGCTCCGGTTTCTGAATCAATGCAGGAGAAGCAGCAGTCGCAACCGCAGCGTCCTCCAGAAGCTGATGAGATATTCAGGAAAATGAAGGAGACTGGTTTAATTCCCAATGCTGTTGCTATGCTTGATGGGCTTTGTAAAGATGGACTTATACAAGAAGCAATGAAGCTTTTTGGTTTGATTCGTGAGAAAGGCACAATTCCAGAAGTTGTGATTTACACTGCTGTTGTTGATGGGTTTTGCAAGGCGGAGAAATTTGATGAAGCAATTAGGATTTTCAGGAAAATGCAGAATAATGGTATTCCTCCAAATGCCTTCAGTTTTGGTGTCTTGATTCAGGGATTGTGCAAATGCAAAAAGTTAGATGATGCTGTAGCATTTTGCAATGAGATGTTAGAATCTGGGCATTTACCAAATCTTACCACTTTTGTTGGCCTAATTGATGCGTTATGCAATGAGAGGGGTGTGGATGAAGCTCATAGTGTCGTAGAAACCTTTAAACAAAAGGGATTCTTGATTGATGAGAAAGCTTTAAGGGAATTTTTGAATAAAAGAGCCCCATTTTCACCAGATATGTGGAAAGTGTTCCTTGGTAATAAAAAACCCCCATTTTTCTGAGATTGCTGTCGTAGTGTTGTAAGTCTTCTCTCTTTTCCCTTTTATGTAATTTCTTAGATAATTCAAGTTATGTTTACTATAGATTATATGGAGTAATTTGAGTAGTTAACCGATATGTTTGCAACACAAATTGCCTTCAATCTTTTGATAGCTTCTATAAGTTTTCACGAATGGGTACAAATATTATAAGATACGAAACAAGGAAAAGGAGAATAGCCCGTATGTTACCTTGGTATTTACAATCTTTACAATTTATCATATACTATTTAGTTTCATCAATATATATATATTTTTTAATATTTTCATTAGCATTCTGGGATGGTTGTGAATTATAAAAGAGGAAAAACAACCTTTCATTAGAAAAAAAAATGAAGAAATACACGGAAATCCAAAAAAACCATGCACACAAAAAGGAGTGCCACTAGAGAAACGGTGTCTAGTTGTAAAATGGTCCCTAACGAATAATTACACACAACCTACTTATGCTTGTGTATTTTTTTGAATGAGAAACACAACTTTCATTGAGAAAGAATGAAAGAATGCATGGGTACAAAAAAACCAAACCCACAAAACGAAGGAATCTCATTATGAGAAGGGACACCAACTGTACAAAATTATGTTCATAGAATAATTACAAAAGATCTTTGATATTGAAGGCAAGCGAACAAGAGAACATAAGCCTTCGCTTCCCATCTGAACACCCTACTATTTCTCTTGTCCCCAAGCACCACAGAATAGCACAAACGCTGGCACATCAGAGAAACCGGCCTTTCTTCCCAAACGGAGGAACTCCTTGATCATATCTTTATCAACTCTGGGACAAACACTGCTCAAGCCAAAAGTCTGGAAGAAAGAGTCCCAAACACTCGTTCTCATTGTTATCTTCATTCAGGAATATCGTTACCTAAGCTTATTTTGATTTCTTCCCATCAAGCTTACTGCACAAGTTTACAAGTTTTAGAATCACTCAACAAAAAGCTAGCCCAACCTATAACCTGTCATACGATAAGTGCACACTTTAAGTTAAGTTAAAAGCTTCCGAAATCTTACTTAGCATAAACGTACAAGAACATACAAGAAGTCACATAAGCATAAACATACAAGAACTTAGGTGTAAATCTTACTTAACGTTGCTGCTTTCCCCCTCCCTCTCTTTCTGCTCCTTCCTCATCTTCTTCTTATCAACACCAGCTGGAAGTGCAAAAGTTTACATATGGATAAATACCATTTTGGGCTTAACCAGTTGAAAAGATTCAATTTGCCTTTCAAAAATGATACACAAAATTTCACAAACTAAGCATTATGTGTGCATTTCTCACTACATCATTAATTACATTTCAATCCAGACAATGTTTTATATTGAACTCATGGGACCACCCGCCTTAAAGAAACTCGTAAGAAATTAATTCCTGGATAGATGATCACCATGGTTTGAACTCATGGCCTCTTAGTTAGATATTGAGACTCTTTTTTATCACTAGACCAATTAATTCCTTGAGGTTTTTCCTCTTGAAGAGGCGAGGCTTAAGCATCAAATAATGAATTAAAAATGTTTTATAAAACCTAAAGTCGCTAAACATGATAGGCGTATAAAAGTCTGAAAAAAGAAACTTCCCCACAATTTTCACTTAATAAAAAATTCTAAACGGACATCTTTATCATCATTACTGCAACTATTATCAGTAATAGGATTGATTTATGTTATATTTGTTTGCTTTCAACATTCTTAAGTTCGCAATAGTAGAAATAATTCTAGTTGTAATTGTCACAACTCAAACCTTAATATTTTTTAAGAATTAGGCAAATCACTGTTATTTTTCTAATCACTAGGTGAGGACCGTGAGGTATAGAGATTTTAAGCCTTGATGCGTTTTCACAGAAGGCACAAGCCTCATTTGTGGGAGGTGTAAGCCTCTTAATGTTCAATAAAGGCATAAGTCTCGAGGCTAAAACCTAGAGCCTTGCCTCGAGGCGGGCCTCAAGGCGTAAGCCTCAATAACTTTTTAAAACATGGAATCCAAAATAATAACCGATTGTGAAGATTTTGACTTGGATGCTCAACAAGGAATCGCAACTCAATTTTTAGGCTTCCTAAATATTTGCAGGCAAAGTTGCATCTTATGGGAGAATCGACTCACTAGTGAATGGAACTCAACTAGAGACTTTTAGGTCATTACAATTTGGAATTTGACGAGTGGAAGTTCATACTCAATATTGTGTGCAGATTTTTTGGCTATTATTAGAAAAATACTTAAATGCATCCCAAATTTGCCACATGACAGATTCCTCTTATATCTTTCTTAAAATATTTTAATTCTTTTTTGTGTGTGTAATGTGAGTGGGGTGCATGGAGATAGAATGCATCTAAGCATGCTTTCTTAATTATTATTAAGATGATGTGGGGATGCCCAATTGCGCCACCTGATCCTTAGATTCTAGTTTTTTTTTTTGCTTTTGTACAATCCTCTTGCTCTTAGAGCTCTTGTATCTCTTTTTTGTACTATTATTAATTAAGAGATCTGTTTCCTTAATATGATATTAAGATGATGTTTTCATTTAATAAGGTGGTATAATTTGCATTCTTGTTAGTTATGGCTAAGCAGCTCCTTAAGTGTTGATGCTTATCTGTTTGATTATGTAGGTGAAGAGACCAATCATATTACTGAGAAGAAACCACAAGTTGAAATCATTGTAACTCAGTAGTCAGAATTTAATTATCGCGTTGAAGAATAAAAATCTGGTTGAAGAGTGAACTGTCTACAACTGTTTAAGTGAGAGCTCTAAACCATTGGTCAAGTTTGGGGAACACAAAACTTGTGCAGTCAAGTTCATTGACCGTGAAAGATTGTGTGGACTGTGGATCAATGCATGGGAGACATTAGCTGCAGTTAACAACTGATGGATATTTTTTGCAAGATTGAACATCAGAAAATCTGTCAAATTCACCATTTACCTCTTAGATTTTTTTTTAAACAACAATCATGTAAGTTATGACTATGTCATTGCTTCCTAGTTGCTACCACTAATGGCTATACAGAGTTTCCTTTTGTCTCTCACTCTCTGTGCACTGTGCTTAACTTCCCTTATTTGATTGTAAAGAGTTGATATGAGTGAATAGAAAGCTTAACCTAATAGATTGATTGGTGATGTAACATAGTCTAAGGATGGAAGGTTTTGTATTCAAATTTTTGTAACAAAACGTCGTTTCTTCTCCAATTAACATCGATTTCTACTTGTAGGTCTTCCACAAATTTTCAAGCCTACAAGTAAGGAGAATGTTAAATATTGGTATATTCAAATTTACCATAACTCTTTGGTTTAAGCTTTTGATTGGTAATTTAATAAAAAACATGATGGAAGTATCCCTGATTGTTGATTCTCTGTGTTGAGGTCTGTTCATGGCTGTACTCTACTCCTTGTTATATTATATTTTATTTAGGTGTGGAGAGTGAAGAATATGGAAGAGACACCGCCATCTGGCTTTAGAGAGGAGAATGAGAAAGAAATCCCACGTTGCAAGGTACCCGTTTATTTTAAAGCTAAGGCACAACTCATCAGATATATATTGTATTTTGTTTAGAGGAGTATGGATGATTTGGTCGGTATTATTCTATCTTGAACTGCAAGTTTAGTCAAAACCTGGGAAGGGAGGTGGATTCTCTTGTTTCCTTATTGTTAATTGTTATTAGAAGTGAAATATTAAGATATGAATGAAAGATTTTGGTATCTCATGTGAATATTTTAGATACTTGAGGCATTGACTAACTTATGCAGTATTAAGTGCAATGTGGGGTCGGCGCCGGCCCTCCTTTCCAGCCGGAATCATGGTTCTAACACACTAAAATATTAACAAACTCATTGGATTTTAGGAAATCTTCTCCTTACGAGTTTTGAGATTTTTTTTTTCTTTTTCATTTTACAAAAAATTCAATAACAACACATGTGCGAGAGGTGAGTGTAAGTGGTGATTTGAACCTTTGACTTTTGGTCGATAGTTTATGTTTTATCTAGTTGAGCTATTGTTGGTAGAATTTTGAGGTTCGTAGAGATGTTTTACAATTGTTAAATTTATAGGCTACATAAATTCAAGTACATTAAATCAATCATTTGCATCATTGCACACTTGACTTTACAATTTCGGTTTGGCAACCAAACCAAACCGAAAATTTTAGTTTTGGATATACACCAAACCAAATCGATTATTTGGTTGGAATCTTAAATATTTTGTCTGATTTTCAATTTGCATTTAATAAATTTATGTAGTTTGATTCCACTTTTAGCATCATATAAACAATTGAGTTTGGTTTACAAATTCAAAACCCAATCAAACATAATTTTGATTTTCTTACAATTTAAATTCTAATTGAACCAACAACTTCAGTTAAAAAATGAATTTTTGATTCGATTCAATTTGATTTTATTGCATGGAGTAAACAACCCTACAAGCAGGTAGATTTATTAGCACAGAGTTAGGTTATTGGGTACAGCAAGATTAGTCAGTAATATATGGTTTTTCATCTTTACAAATATAAAATTAAGCTTTGCAAACCCAATATTTATAATCCCATAATATATTATGAGTCAAATATCCTTGATTGGTTATATTCCTCCAAAAGTCAAGGCCTGAAGTCAACCACCACCTGAATATGGTAAGCCAAGTTTGTTCTATAAAAATGCCTTTGCTTCTTCCATTTTTCAGAAACCAACAAAAAGAAGAAATAGAAGAAGCTGTGCTGGTCTTGTGTTTTTTGGCAGAATGATAGGCCTGGCATTATGCAGAGGTTCAATGTCCTTGGCCACCATTGTCTTCTTAACTTGTGTGTGGATCCCTTTGAGCCAACTGAAGGCAGCCATTTCGAGCATGTTCGACATTCTATCGGGTCGAACGTGTCAGATGCTCACGACAGCATCGCTACCGTGTGAGGTAAAACTTCTGGTTTGTAGGTTCGAAGAGCTGCAGCGCGCAGTTGCATCAGAGGAGGAAATTTGCTCTGTTTGCTTGACGGAGTTCACCAGAGAGCATTTGGTGAGCCAATTGCATAGATGTAGCCATGTTTTCCACCTAGAATGTATTGAGAGTTGGCTACAAAGAAACCAATTTACCTGCCCTCTCTGCAGATCCTTCATCTTCCAAGCATTGTGAATCTTTTAGAGTCTCAATTTGGCTGTTTCGAAAAGATATAGTTCAACTAGTAGGACAAAATTCTGTTGTTGATTATATTGATGGATAGATTGTTGAATGCCACTATTGGAGTCGAAAGTTCTTAGTTTGATATCCATCTTATCCAACTAAGAAAATAGGTACATATTTGTCAGGCTTAAATACGGGTTGTTTTGTTAGCCATTGTTGTTTATTTATTTATTTGTTTTTCAAATCTTTTCTTTTTTCCCTTTGTCTTTTTTTATAGTTAAAGGGTTATGACCTTAAAGTCTTTTTTTTTTTTTTGGTAAGTCATCTTTTAAAGCAAATAAATAATTGAGTGGACTATTTGGATGGCCTATTAACTATTTTATAATTTTTTATAGAACAAAAATTTAATCCTAATTCTATAACATGTTTCAACAAGCTTTCTATATATATTCTTAATAGAGTACTTTATAAACGATCATTAAAATAATTATTTTGAATATTAAACCTAACATGATTGAACAAACTTTTTATATATTCTTAACCATGATTTATTGAAAAGAATTATAAATTATAAATTATAAATAATCAAGTTTAATCTAAAACGTCAAAATAAACATAGTTCAATTGTATGACTTTAATTACAATAAAGATATGAAGATTCGATTGATTCACAACTTAACATGTATGTCAGTTGCGTTCTTCGACATCTTAATTTGAACTTGATATGATCATATTAATATAGGCCCTTACAAAAATAGAAAATTTAAAAGTCGATAATTATTAATTTTCGTTGTTTTTTCTAAATGTTTTTGTCATTTGATGCGATTTTTTTAATATTAATTAAATTGAGACCAATGCTAATGGTCGGTTTGGGAATAAGATTTTTTTTCTTCTTAATATTTTATTTCCACGCGCTCACATACGATGAGAAAAAGGTCAACGTTTTTAAAAATAATTAAAAAATGTCAACGACTTGATAATTCTAATCGTCAACGATCGATTGCCCTCAAAAGATGGACTAAATAGATCCGAGAAGATTTGAGATTGGGCCTAAAGCTCAAAGGCCCATTAGTAGGCCCAATCGTACTAAAGGGTCTAACCCGACCCGGACCGAGCCCAAAGCTTTGGCGGGTAGGAATTCCGAACAAAATATAATTTACGGCAGAACGACGGAGGGGAAGAAGCTTTACTGTGATCAGAGAGATCGAATTTTTGTTGAGGATTTTGGCTTTGAGATTGCTGGTTCTTGAAACTTCATAACAAAATGGTATGTGATTTCATTGCTTTGATTCATTTCTTGATTTTGATTCTTTCAACGTTGTAATTGTGTTGTTCAGTGCGTTTTAGTCTTCCTCATCGTGGATCTGACTTGGTCTTTCTTTATGGGATGGATTAATTGGCTCCTTTCATGCTTCTGAGTTGTTGTTTTGTTCTTGAATTGATTTGCTGTGGTTTTCGTTGTTGTATGATTCAGATCTTTGCTTAGCTGACATTCGAATTTTTGCCCAATTTTCGTTTCTATTTGTTGTTTGATATGTCGTGCTGGTTCGTTTATGTGGCTGCATAACATCTTGGATTTCAGGAATGGTTCTTTAATCTTAGGGAAGATTTAGTCTTACTATAGGTGGTTTGGTTGTGTCTCTCTTGGGCGGAGCTATTTATTCTCTGTTGAGCTAATAATGTTAGGTGCAAACAAATACCTAAATTCGTCAGCGAAGGTAGTGCTCCTGTTTATATAAGTTAGGATAATTCTCTCCTTTGATATAAGATTTTAGAGTGATTCAAAAAACAAAGTCGTTAGAGTTTATGCTCGAGATGGTCATAAGGGTGGAACAATATCATACCATCATAGAGATATGTGAGATTCTATTGCCCTTGACTAGACTGGAGAAGTGGCAATTCTTGTTTCATTTCGTTTGTTCTCAAGCTTTTGAGTTTGTTTCAGCCATGAATTCCTGAATCTTATTCTTGCTCTCTTCTCAAGGACTTTTGTCAATTACCCATAAGTTTTTACTGTTGTGGGTTGGATTCCTTTTTGTATGGCTTAGTTTTTTGGCATCTTTGGTTTGAGGTGTTTTTTGTATGCTCTTTAGCCTCTTCTCTTGCATTCTTTCATTTCTTTTTCAATGAAAGCTTGGTTTGTCATAAAACAGTTGTGACTATGTCCTGGTGCAATTTAAGTTCATTGTTTATATCTTCAACTTTTTTGTCCTTAAAGATGACCTAATCAATATCTTACATGGTTTTCTTAATAAAAACAACTGCTTTCATTGAGAAAAAAATGAAAGAATACAAGGTGCTCTAACTGATGTTCTTGATGTAAATTCCAGATTCACTTTGTTCTTCTTATAAGTAGACAAGGAAAAGTGAGGTTGACAAAATGGTATTCTCCATATTCTCAGAAGGAGAGATCTAAGGTAGGTCAGCTATTTGCCTCATTCTGTAATTTAATGCTAATAGCTTCATTCAATTTTCGAGCAATGAGAATATTTGCAAAAACATGTTTCCTTTCCATAAAGTTTATTTATTACCATAATAAGACTTAATTCCCCTAGGATCTATTGGACTTACCACATTATGGCATGTGTTTGTGGCTGCTTATGTTCTTTAAACAGGTTATCCGTGAGCTTAGTGGAATGATTCTAAATCGAGGGCCTAAGCTTTGTAACTTTGTGGAATGGAGGGGACTGAAAGCTGTCTATAAACGGTACTTCATGGTTTATTGATGTGTTCTGCAACCCAATTTTTTAATTTTGTCCATGTTGTCTGTTCTAAATATGATAAATGATTCTACTGGACATGCAATGCAGATACGCTAGTCTTTACTTTTGCATGTGCATTGATCAGGATGACAATGAATTAGAGGTCCTTGAAATTATTCATCATTACGTTGAGATTTTGGACCGTTACTTCGGCAGTGTAAGTGAATTGAGTTTTATTTCATAAGTTGTTTAAAATTATTCTTCTTGCACCCTCTCTTTAATTGATTACCTAAACTGACACTTAATTTTTCTTTATTATGATCTTTCATTTATGTCTGTAGGTCTGTGAATTGGATTTGATCTTCAACTTTCACAAGGTATTTTTCACTTGTTTATATAAAATATGCATCTTCTCTTTAATATGCATTTCATTCTCTGAATTACTTGCACCGTAGCTTCTGACCATTGACTATTTCTTGGTTGGATGTTCGCACTCTTTATACGAAACTTTGAATGCAATTTTAACATTGCAGGCCTATTACATATTGGATGAGCTTCTAATCGCTGGCGAACTCCAAGAGTCAAGCAAGAAAACAGTAGCAAGATTGATAGCCGCACAGGTACTCTCTCCTTCTATCTTTGTAATACCTTAGTTAAGATTTCTTGTTTTTATGACAAACATTCAACAATAATCTCGTTCATAGAATGGAATTACAAAAGAGCAAATGCACTGTGAGAGTTACATATTACTTTTTCCAATGTGCAACAAGAGAAGTAAGCCTGTAATCACAAAAGTAGAAAATTCACACCAAGACAGAGAAGTATACCTTTGTTAAGATTTTAATTTAGCTGACCATATGGTAATTGCTGTATGATTGTAGGATTCGTTGGTGGAGACTGCAAAGGAGCAAGCTAGTTCAATTAGTAACATAATTGCACAGGCCACCAAGTAGATGAATAACTTGAGAGTGTATGTTTCAGTTTTTGCGAAATTGATTTGTTCCGAAGTATTGTAATTATATGTTATCTCAACTAGTATCAAACAAGTTAATGCCTTATTTTTGCTTATTTCATTTGTTGTATTCCACAAATTGTTTTTCGGAATTTCAAGTGATTCCATCTACCTGCCTAAATGTTTTCCTCCATTTTTCTGTTCATCACATACAAATGTTATTGCTTGCTAGGAATGCTTGATCTCTTGATCTCCTATACTTGCTCTCAAAACATATTGTGTATCTTGACTATGTTGTTTTGTGAGATTAGTTGAGTTGTGGCTTAAACATTCACGAATATAAAAAGAAAGTAAAACATAAATGTAAAATGTCACGATTTTAAAAGGTGCGTGCCTTCTAGATGAATTGAATCTCAATTTGAGAGTATTTTAATGTTTTTTTTTTTGTGCCCAATTTTAGTGTAGGACACCATCTTTAATGTTTCTTTATCAATGATAAACTTCATCTTTATTGTTGACAAACTTCATCTTTGACTTGTCTCCATCTTCGATGCATTGCTGTTAAAACAACTTTTATATTTTTCGTAACAATTTTAAACTAAAGGCCATAATTAGGGGTGTAAATGGATTGGGTTGGAGAAATTTTTTGGATCAATTCGAATTTCTTGAGTTGGTCAAATTGACAACTAAAATAACTACCCAAAAAACCCTAATTTTGGTTAGGTTGGATTGTTATGGTATTTATTTATTTTAGTTTAGTTTTAAAGTATATTATTTATTACCATAAAATACTTATTTTAATAACTAAAATTTCATAAAATTCAAATGTCAAATATCAAAATTCAATACATTTATTACAAACTTTAAAAAAGCCTTCATAATATGTATGAATTATAATATTTATAAGTTGTAATATACATTTTAATAATATTAGAAATTTGAGTTAGGTTGAGTCAACTAGAATTTTTAAAAATGAAACTCCAATCCAATTCGAAAAAACATGTATAAAAAAAAAAATCAATCAAATCCTTATAGTTTGGGTTGGTAGTCTGAGTTATCGGATTATTTGAACGTCACTAACCATAATTTAAAAAAAAAACTTGAATTTAACACTAAATTAGTGAAAATTAATTAAAATCCATCCATTGTCATTGGATCCAGGATTTAAAATTTACATATTAAAAAACATAATTTTGTGATCAAAACAGCACAAATTCAAATTTTGAAAACAATTTTTTAATGTTTTTATTGTATCCAAATCTTGAATTTTATATTTTAAAAATCAGAATTATGAACTCGATTCAATTTTTTATAATATAATATGTATTTTGTAAAGGACATTTTCAAATACAACACAAAAATTAAAACTACTTACAAACTATAACAAAATCATTAATAGCACAAAAATTGAAACTAATTGTAAATATAGTAAAATTTAACATTGATAGATTTTGATCACTAATAGAATCTTATGGTCTATTAGTAATAAATCAATATTTGTAACATGATCCATAAGTGATAGACTTTACATATTTTGCTATATTTGTAATTTTTATAAATGTTGTTATATATATATGTGTTAATATTTTGAATCTAATTACAAAAGAAAAAATAAAAAATGCAATGGCCACCATAAATGCACCTCTTGGTATTTCTTTGAGACTTCTTAATCATTGATAAAAATGGATTTATTGTTGAACGTTGTATTCAAAAGCATTTACACATCTATTTATAGGTTGAATGTTTCTAATGCCATTCTTCTATGACAGCATATATAAACAAAGCTAAATGTCTCTTTACTCTAAGAGGTCAATTAACCTCTCTCTCTTTCTTTTACCACGTCCTTTTTGGAATGCTGATATTCTGACTCAATTTTTTCTGTTGAGATAGAGATCCTTCAGAAAATATTAGCAGAACCCATTGTATGGCTGAGCATTCCATCTTCCCACTTCAAATCATTGGCTTTTGGGTCTCTCTCAATTATTTGAAGGGCTACTTCTGGTGATGGTGGTGTCTGCATTCAAAGAGAAACAAATGTTGTTTATGTTGTAGATTTGGTTTTTCATAGGATTTGTTCTGTGCTGAAATTTGAGAGTTGATGTGGATGTTTGAAAGGAGTAGTATTACCATGGTTCGAATTTTAGGCCAATTTACTTGACGGAAAAATGGATGTCGTTTGATTTCATCGGAACCAGTCCTTGATCCTAGACGACGTGCCGGGTCTCTTTGTAGTAGTGCATCAATCAGTTGTTTTGCTGCAAGACTTACCTGCAATGTTAAGCATGAGCAGCGGCTGCATTCAAACAACTCAAAACAAGATCTAAGCCTTAACACACAAAAGGAAGAACTAAAAATGAGATAGGAGTGATGGGTTTTTCCTTTTGCCTTTCTTTTTTCCTTTTCTTCTTCTTTTATTTTTTATTTTTAGTAAAAGGAAAGCTACTTACCTGAATACTAATGGGGAAGGTCAAGTCCTTGAACAAAATATTGGCAAAAGTTTTATTCCTGTTTTTGCCTTTGAAGGGTGTGCGACCATAGAGCATTTCATACAATAAGATACCTGAAATTCATGCATCAAATGATCAAAGAAGGAAAATAAAAAGCCTCATGGATGTTGGTGATGCATCCTATTGTTGGAAAATCAAACAATATTAAATGAAAGTTATAATATCCCATTGACCAATTCAAATAGTTGATAAGTCATTCTTTACTATAGTTTTGAGTAATTCATGCTTATTTTGTATTCTACGTCAGTCCCCCAACTTTCAAATGTTTTATTTGTCCTTCACACCTAGCCTTTTAATAAAAACGAATTTGAATATTGACTCATAATTTACTATAAAATGAGGAGAGAGTGAAGTTGTGACGTTGTGAGGTCCACAATGTAAGAAGTTATTAAAACATAAAATTGATCTGGTTTTAGTCATAGGGCATTGATGTGTTTTGAGTCATAGGGCCCATGAACTTATTGGACCAAACAAGAGATGGTGTTCACAACACCACTTCCCCTGATTCTCCTTGAGCCCACACTTCTAAGTGTGAGTTCAGTATTCATCTAGATAAACTTCCATTACTTGTGCCAAAGAACAAACGATGTATATGTATTCTTACCAAGAGTCCACCAGTCAATAGAACTACTATGGCCTGCACCCATTATGATCTCCTACAATAAGACAGATGATATGAACTTAGAAGAAAAATGAAAGAGAGAATTATTAACATTCTTTGAGTGGCTGAAGTTGTCTATAGCAGATTGAGATGGATCATACTGGGGCAATGTACTCTTCAGTTCCAACGAATGAATTCAGTTCCACCATAGGTTCAACGACGAACGTCGGCAATGATTTGTGCCTACGTGTCTTCTTTCTTGGGGGTGAAGATTCTATGGTCTACAGGAAAGGTATAAAGCTCTGTCAAGTGCCTTAACAAAAAAGAATGGAAATGTAAACATCTCTCAACTAGGAAATGTATTTTTACTTGTATGTTAGACGTCTTAAACGATAAATCAAAATCGGCGAGAATGATATGTCCGTCTTTCTGAAGTAGAATGTTTTCAGGTTTTAGGTCCCTGTAGATAATACCTGCATGGAATTGAAAAGCTGATCACAAATACGATGATATTGTTCATATCGTAGTTTGATGAACAGAAGATGATATTGTTCATTACTTATCTATTAACTATGATCTCAAAGTTCAAACCTTCGGTAGAAGACGAACCTAAATGTTGAGGACATTGGAAACTTGAATTTTAAGTCTAATACAATCCGTGTTTAGTAGATCCATGAATTTTTAAAAACTTTAAAAGTTAATAGACACAAATCTCAAAGTTTAGATACAAAATTTAAAATTCAACCATCTTCTAATACTCTGGTAGGATACTTGTAAGAATTTTACCATACTTCAAAAATAAGAGAAGCAGCAACCAAGGTACAGATAAACTATTGATAACTAAATTACCTAAACAGTGAAGGTACTCCAAAGCAATGACAACTTCTGCAGCATAGAACCTGAAGTACAGTGATGTTCATTGTTTAAATGCTAGAAGGCTGCAGAATGTGGGCGTTTTTATTCAAAAAAGGAAATTCATGAAGATCAAATATAGATTAAAAAGGAAGCCAGCATTAAATCCCCTTAACTTCATGGTGTTATTGTAACAAGTGTGAAATATCTCTCTTTTAAGGGAGAGAAATTGAGGAAGGGTACAAAGGATTTGTAGTTCTAAACTAACTAGAAGACATGGATGCAATTGCTTTTTTGTTTGTTCTGTTTTGTTTTTTCCATACGAAACGAATGGATCTATCAAGTAAAAAGATGAAATACAAAAGGAAAAATACAAGCAATCCCACAACAGCCAAAGGGCTAAAAGAACTCCCAGTTACCCAAAATATGCACAAGATCATGATTACGAAAATGTACAAAGAGAAAGCATCAAATTGAAGAAAATAGTTTAAAGGGATTTTTTTTTTAAAGGAAACAAAACTTCTCATTGATAAAATAAAAAGAAACTACTGCTCAAAGTACAAGGAAACACAGTAAAGGGCCAGAAAACTTAAGAAAACAAACCCAAGAGAGCCATACTTTACGGCGAATAATAGGTCGACTAAATAAAAGCCCCCCTTACATGAAATTTGGAGAGAAAGTACACTAAAATCTAAGAAACGAAAACATCAATAGGAAATGAAGAATCTTAAATCTTGAATCTTCAAAGCGAACTAGATAAATGAACACCGAAAACGAAGTGTATGAGATTAATCCACCATTGTTCATGCCCTCTAAATCAGCAATAAAGATAATTTTCCATAGGAAGAAAGTACTTTTGTATGATAAGGAAAAAAACACTTTCAAGCACACCAAGAAGGAAAGAAGATATCTTTTTTTGCTCTTATCACATCTTCAATATCACCATAAGTTCATGAGTGTAATATATAGGAAGTATTTGCTTAAGTTACCTAGCAGCTTCCTCTTTAAACATTTTCATTGGCTGCTTGTCAAGAAAGGTAAATAACTCTCCACCGGGACAGAAGTCCATAATCAGAAAAATGTGTGTAGACGTCTGACAAGCCAAAGTTAAATCCGTATCAATATAGTAAACAGTAACTGAAACCCCTCTTGAACTCTAGTTAACTAAGCACGTAATGTGAACTAAAGATTAAAACTTAGAAGTACATGAAAGTAGACGCCATAATAACTTGGAAGATATGGGGGACTACAATCACTGAAATGATTCACAAAACTCTTGACGACCAAATTTCACAAAATTAGAAGTTTACTGTGTATTTTAATACCTGAAATGAAGAGTATAGAGTTGGCATGAAAGGATGATCCAAAAGTGACATGATTTCCCTTTCCATGCATGCTCGGTGAACCTGTTCAACAAACAAGAAAATGTATTTTTTTTTATCATCAAGTACAGAATACAAAATGACTGAAACTTGTGCACAACCGCTACTTTTTCTTTTTTCTCCTTGAAATCATGTCTTTTTCTACTTCAAATGATTGCATGATTTCTCCCAACCAATCGACATTTGGTGTCGATATGTCAGAGAAAAATTGTACAAACAATTACAAAAAATGTCAGACCAAGTGGTTCATGATGTCTTGTGTTCAAGCCCCTGCAATGTTGTTTCTTCCCCAATTAATATTCATTTTCACTTGTTGGGTCTTCTTCATATTTCAAGCCCACAAGTGAGGGGAATGTCATATGATATATTATTAAATTTACCTTCATCTATCAGCTTAAGCTAGTGGGTGAAGGTGGATTTAATTATATATCATCTAAAACTCCTCCTATACTTGTGGGCTAGAAATATGAAGAATGCACCAAAAGTGGAAATGTACTATTAAATATAATTTTCTAACACGAATGCATTTCATTGTTCTAGAGAAAACATGCAAAAATACTATTAAGTCCTGCCTAAACTGCAAGATATTGTTCCCAATCTGCTTGAAAACTGAACTATTTTGTGGGTTTTGGCAAAATGTTAGACGAATAGTTGTCTCACATCTAAAAGGGTCAAAAGATGACGGACTTCAAGCATTATAAAAGAAGTCGTCTATGTCTTTGATTTCTAATCATCCCAATTTGAAGTACTTTAAGCTTAGAACGTATTTAGTTTAAACTTTTCAAGTGTTTAATTTTGTTTTGGTCCATTTTTTTTTTTTTTTGCTGGTTTGGGGTTTTTCCACATTTATTTTTGTGTTCCAGGTTTATTGCTTTCTTTTAATTTCTTTTATTTTTCTACTTATTCTTGTAGTAGTAGAAGATTTTTCCCAATAGTGAGCAATTGACTTGCTCAAATGGGATCAGGGAAATGAAAGTATAACATGAGGGAAATGTGAAAATAGAATCAGACGGTAGATTACTTTTACCTTGTTGCGATTTAATATTACCGACTTCTCTATAGCCTTCATAGCAAAGAGTTCACCTGTTCCTTTCAGTTCTACCAAATGAACACTGCAACAACCGTTGCTTTTGATTAGATCAACAAAAAGTTGGTAAGTTTAGGAGCTTTAAATTTTACCTTCATATGTTGAGACTCTTTAATCAAAATAATATCCAAGTAATTATATTTAACATAACTCAATAGCTTTAATTTATTGTAATTGCCTTTTGGCTTTTGGGGTTTCCCCTATTTCATTAATCAATGAAATGTTTCTTATTTAATAAAAAATAGCTTTAACTTCTTATGAATGTGGTAGTTTGAGCACATCCTGTATTAGTTATTTGGATTGAAAACAAGTGATGTAACAATAACTCTAAATCTAGGTAACTTATCTCTTAAACTGACAACAAAAAAATAATAATAATTACAAAGTGCTACTCAAATTTAGATTACCCTCGATGCATCTAATGGGCACATCAGGTCTATTTCAAACAAAGGCATCATAACGATGTATGTATAATTTTGGATAATGAAATGATGATTACCTGCCAATGTCTCCAAAACCCAGAGGTTTTATTGGCTTGAAATGATGGAGTCCAACATTTTCACCATGACTGGTAATCTATGAAACAGTGTAGACATTTAAGGAAATAACTGAGTAATAATTAAGCAAACTCTCATCTCATCTTGTACGTTGTACCATGACAACTGCCGCAGTGTGCAATTAAATATACCTTTTGTATGGCTATCCAGGAAGGGCTGTACTTCTTGTGAGGCCTTGGCAAGACCGGCTGACAGTAGATTGTCCAGAAGTTCGTTGGTTTCTGATATTGTTCATAAAATAGAAACTTTCCTAAGTTGTTGCCAAAGAATCAAACCACTAAAGGGAAATATTGGGATATCTACAAGTTCTACTCCATCTTTCCATAAGTTGAAGAAGTCATAGAACAGTGTATACTTCCAAGCACGACAATAAAACCAGTACAGTCAAGGAAAGTCAATCAAAACTGTAACCAAGAAGACATTAATAATTCCTATGACAAGAAAAAATAACGGAATAAGACCCTACCAAGTTGGCATCAGGAAGTTCACGGACAGCCTTGACAACATTTTCGGCTACAGCTTTGGCCTAAAAAGGATATATAATTGATGGAGCAACATAATAACCCAGGAGTTAAGATCCAAAAAAAATGCTCTGGGAGTCCAAAAAAACATAAAACAAATAAATTGAGGAAAATAATGAATAATAATTACCAGCTTTGCATTTTCATGCTCTGTCCGATCTAAAAGCCGGTTTCTTGAAGGTTTTTGATGAATTTGCACACCAATGAAATATTGAAGCTCACCCTGTTAATATAGAGAGTAATGAGAAGATCCTTCTGTAATGATACTTGAAAGGGATAGAGAGTATAAAGTCTAACTGATTATTATAAGAATATTCACATCATTCCATACCTTCATTTGATCACACATGGGTTGCAAGTGAAATAAATTAGAGAACGTTTTTCCTACATGTCATGAGACCAAAATTGGCATCAATGCAATAGAAAAGTACAATATATTGAGGTTCTTTCAAGCTGTAAGACACAAAAGTACTAGTTACCAACTTCAGATAAAAAACAAGACATTTTATTTACCACTCTTTGTGTAGTTGATTATCTGAAGAGTGATTTCTCTCTGCTCTTCAATTGCATCGTTTATCTTTGAGACAGTTGCTTGATCTGTTTCAGGTCCCTGAAGAAAACTGTGCAACGAAACAGATTAAAGTGGCTGTAAGTACTTATTATTAATTTATTTGCTTTTCTCGTAGAAGTTTAAAACTAATGTTGAAAATAAGAAATTGATTGATTCTGAAGTAGTAGGATTAGTTTTTTACATCAATTATTTAGCGAAAGCAAGGGAGCAATGAAATCTTATGGTAACACTAGAACAATGACTATCCATATGAATTGATCGTAACATTATCTTGAAATTGTAGCATGAATTCATACATAAAAAATTGTAAGACAATCACCCTAATCATATAACAAATAACCATGGGATCTTGAAAATGGGGAAAATCTAGGATGTGCACCGTGCAGCCAACCTTATAGAGACAGCAGTGATGGACCCTGTGAGTGTGGTTGCTGCTTCATGAAATACTCCTTGAGCTTAATAGATGGTGGTATCAAGACATTAGAAAGAAGACTAGACCATACTAAATTTAAGAGGAAGTGAAAAAACACTTGGTTGATTTAAGTAAAGAATCTACAAGTCTAATCTCTGCAATATATAGAGAAATTCATATACTATTCATGAACTAGAAGGAGAAAGCTATAACTTCTAGATCTAAGATGAATCCATGTCACTGATGGGGTGGTCAAAGAGGCAGCTTTTCTAATGCTGTCTATCCTTATTATACCATTGAAGGATGGTAGGCAAAGCTACAAGAGATAGTGTTGCCATCTATGTTCGCAGGATAAAATGAGACTTATCTAATAAAACCAGCTTTTGTTGAAGATCCCTCATATGTTACGTGAAGAAAATGTATGGCTAAAGTTTACCAACCACATGCATCTCCGATGGATTGCATAGATCCTGGAGTGGAAATGGAAACAAAAGAAGTACGTAGAAAGGACCGTTCTATATATCCTTCAATCCTGTTTGGTCTTCATAGATTTGTCACTGAAACAAATGTCTAGCTATTTCCGACTTTAATGTCTTGAAATTTTCAAATAAGAGAAATTTTCTTAAAACCTTTTTGAGACATGGGCATACATCTTAAGCACTCTACACCACATATATAGTCTAAAGAGATAAATTCAAGCTTCAAACAGAGGGGCAACTGAGAGAATAATATTAAGGATGTTGGAAAAGATAAAACAACTTCAACTGTTAAACAGAAGAAAGAATATAGCGAAATGCTACCAAAAGTTTCTCCCCAGAACTTCTTCAAGCATGTATTCTGTGGAATCAAGAAACCTATGAGATGCAAATATCTGCACAAAAATGTCAAATGAAACCTTCTTTAGATTTAAACCAACACAAGTTTCATTTAGTATTAGGCATTTTTACTTGGGAGAAACAGAAAGGGATCTTTCCCATTCCTGAGAATGAAAGAATAGATTAGCTCATAGAAAATTGAGAATCATTATCTCAAGAAGAATATCATTTGTTCACAAAATGCCACCAATCTCATTTTCATTCTTTATTTTATGAGTCTCACCATTATTAATTCATTTAAACTACTTTTATGTGGGGCTCACCTAAATATCAATTTGATTTCTAATTTCAACATCAGTAACACATCAATGACAATTTTAGTTACTCTATTTTCAATTTTTTTAAAAAAAAATTAGTAAACATAGCCTTAGAATTTATTCCCACGTCATTTTTTTCTTTACAATCCCTGTTCAGTTAGATTCTCTCTCATCAGTATTCTCATGAAGTAACAGCAACATACTGGAATCATAGAAAAATGAAACTGATAAGTAGTTCAGTGTCTTCACCTCCTCTTAGCCATTTCTTTTACATTACCATTTAAGCTTCCATTGTAATTATTTCGACCAAACATGTGTTTCACAAATATATCATCAGATACCCAAGTTCAATAAAACAACCAAATGATTTTTAACTCACAATAGGATTATCAGGAAGTCTTGGATTAGTGATAAAAAATATCTTCTCGATCCGTTCCAATGTAGTAGCCAGCTCAGTTCCTTGGCGTATGTCCCTTTCTCTTTTAGCAACATGATCACCATCCCTAGGCTTGAATAAATATGTCTCAACTACTGTCTTTTCTTCACCTTCTACTGCAGAACCTAAGGTCCTTTCTTTGAACCTGCATAAGAACAAGGGTCCTGAAATGTAATTCTTATGAGCAAAAAGAACAAAGTCTGCCTTGAGTAAGATATCCAGCCAATGGTTAATAGACATGAACATATATATATAATATACGCACTGAAATTTTTATTTGACAGTTATCATCCTTCCCTCATCCACCTAACTAATTTGCAGGCAGAAACGTAACCCCATTGAGTAACTAAGACCTGATAATCCTAATTCTATACATATAAACTCGAATGAGTTGAAAAAGGATGGGCCATAATTGGGATCTAACCGAGCCTTTTGGTTATCAGCTGTGCTAAAATTCTTATCCAGAGCCTTGGATGAAGCATAATCAACATTAGTCTTTTCTGGCTCTTGGTGCTTTGTATCAGCATCATGCCAGTGAGATCCAAGACTTTTCACAATGTCGACCTCCACAATGGACCTAATTGCCCTCTCAGCTTGAACCTCTGTAATGGACATGGACCTCACAGTTTTCTCTTTTCCTAGAATATCAGAGATGAGAAAAGTTAAGCAAGCAGTCACTTCTGTTCCAAATTAGAGGAAATAAGCTTACTATCAAGTATTGTTTTATTTCAATACGATGACTTCTTCATACCTTCTGTGTCTTTGGCGATCTCAACCTGCATTCTGAGAAAAACCCAAGGAAGTTTCAGTCAGTGCCATCAACTTGCTTAGTTGTAACATTGAACCCAAAATAGCAGCAAAACAATTCAACAAATTTATTGAAAGAAATAGTTGGTAAAAACAGGGCAGATTAAAACTACCCATCTAGTTTGTGCGCATTATGCCTTTAAATCAACTATCCTGGATGACATCATAATTTAACTAGAAAACCTTTTCAGCATAAAAATGATTCAGACATTTCTATTCCAATAACGAGAAGTCAATATTCATTTTAAATCTTTGAAAGTGAAAGAAAAAAGAAGAAAGGAAGACTGACCCAATAAATCTGATGATTCTGCCATGGGAGTCTTTGACAGGCCCAACAGTGAGAAGATTCCAGAAAGGAGTACCATTCTTCTTGTAGTTTAAGAGCTTGCCACAGTAGCTATTCCCCTTTCTAATTGCATGTCGTATTTTAGCTACTTCATTCTTATCTGTCTCCGGTCCTTGAAGAAACCGGCTGTTGTTTCAATATGAACAACAGAGAAACTTTAGCTATCAGAATTCAGTGAATTACCTCTTTCTAATTAGGAAAAGTTCATCTTTAATTGTTTCACTGAATGAAGTATCAAAGTTCAACAGTTACGGTAAGAAACTTGATATCTATTGTAAGATGAACTGTGCTATTAATCGCTCAGACAGTACAATATTCAACAAAAGTGCAGTATCTATCACATAACATTACTTAATTCATTTCTTACCAGTTCCTTCCAATGACCTCCTCCAATGTATATCCAGTCATAGACAAGAACCTATTGCTGGCAAACATGATAGGGTAATCTGGTTTTGTTGCATCTGAGATAACATACGTCAGTTGCAGCGATGCTAAACGATCAATCTTGTTCTCCTCAGCAGTCCTTTTTGTTGTGTTTGTTTCCAATAGTTTAGTAGAATATGACCTAAAGCTACCACCGAAGTTCTTTGTGTATGTCTTTGTTATATCAAAGTTTTCACTTTCAAATGCCATCCACTTTGTGGATGCTTCCATGCTGGCAGCATGACGAAAGGAAGAGAGGGATGATTTTGGCTCATCTGGCTCATGAGTGGCTTCACCCTTGGAGTGGCGATCTCCAGAACTTGCAGGCACTTGAAAGACTTCAATTGGTGTCCTCTTCTCTGTAGGGTTGATTTGATGAGCAGAATATGAGAATTTGCAACTTGGTGGCTCTTCGATTTCTCTCTTGTCGTCCATTTTCTGATCTTCCTCTCTTGCATATGTACAGAACGTACTGCCAAACCAAACAAGCCAAAGTACGAAAACTGAAATGGTGCTCACAGAAAAAGCAGAAAGATAATGGGAAAAAGAAAAGGTGGAATACTCATTGTATTCAATTCAATATTGACATGAACAGAAGGACAATAGTAATTATAACATTACTACTTCCATATAACAGCGAATATATATCCTCTCTCAACTATCTTTAACTAACAATTGGCTTCATAACAAAAAAAAAAAAACAAAATTTAACAGATTTAGAATAGAAGTAATGTGAGACTTCTATCAATGAGCGGCCTACAAGCTTGAAACAGACAACTTTAAGACAACCATCAGAATGAAGATGACAAAGATAGAAGAAACTGAACATGTTAACTTTAAGACAACTTTTAAACTACCATGGAACTGCAGCTTGTACAAAAACTTAGGACACCCATTTGCAATCGAGGAAGAATGATAAGTAACTATCTTCTTAATATGTAATTGAAAAACAGATAAACAAACCAGGACCAATTCAAACAGAAACTGACCTGCAAGGAAGAAGTTCCAATGGGAAAATTTTGCTCAAAAGTGAACTTTTTTTATTTTTGAACATCATTTTTCCCGATACACCAGCAATACACACTCGAAATAACAAAGTTGGAAGCAGCAGAAGAAGAAGTTTCAGAGTTAATATAAACAGTAAGCAGCCTAAAAATTTAAGAAAAATCATTACATTCCCAAAGTCTTTATTTCTTTTTTGAGTTTATATGAATGCTAGCTGCCAAGTTGGTAACCTATTTCTTCAAGTATTTCAATGGATTTTCCATCACTATCAGTAAAACCCACATGAAAAAAATGGATAACACAAGCACTTTTTGAAAAAAATCAAAGGGTGCTGAAAGAAAAGTTTGATATTTTCTCACAGTATGAAATTTGTCCGGTTCATCTTTTTGATTGATGAACAGAAATATCTGCTCCAAAGAAAACCGGATGAAAGTGAAACAGGGCCGTAGAATTGTGATATGGCAATGGCCATGGCGAATTCCAGACCCCATGAAGAGTCTTCAGATGACATATCGTTGACTAACAAAAAACATGAAAAAGTGCAATTCTGAGTTCTATCATTTTCCGGGAAATTTTGGAGCTATCTTCTTAGTGGCCAAACGAACAATGATCTTTTTGGTTATTTTCCCTCTTCTAGAGGAATGTCCCTTTTTTCTTCTTGTCCATGGGAACAAAATATCTCTTTTGTTTGTTTCCATGCATCTTCAAGCTTTGAACTTTCTCAACTTTCTAACTTCGGTTATGACTTATGGGTATGACAACAAAAGTTTCTAATTGTTTTTCTTTCCATTTATCAGATAGGATCAAGTTTATAAAAATAGTAAAATAAATTAAAATATTTACTAACTATATCAAAATTTTAGATTTTATCAATTTCTATAGTAACAATATTATCGATAGAAGCATATCATTATGTCTATTATTATTTTTGACAATTCTCCTAAATAAATTAAGATTGAAAACAAAGAGACTAAAAGGATCTCTTATAAAAAAATATAAGAATCAAGTTATATATCTTGAAAGTATAAAATCATACTAAGTTAAATTTAAAATTACACAACTAAAATAAAATATCGTAAAAGTTTAAGAACCAAAATAAACAAAATCTCAAACTACAAAAATAGAAAGAGTATTCAAATATTTTTTTCACTTGTAATTTTAAAATCTTAAATATATTAATTTATCAGTATTGGTTTGTACGTGTTGTTGAGCTTAATGCGTGTGTTAACATATGTATACCATATATACGTTTTTTTTATGTATCTTAAGTGCATATAGATGTTAAATGTATTCAAAAAGAAGAAAATGGTTGATATATCATTTGAGATTTTTTCAATGTTTACGATGATGGATTTTTAGTTTTCTTATATATAATAAATTTTGAATTTAATCATTAAAAGAAAACTTGTATGAAAACTACCTAAAAATAATTATTTTCATACTGAATATGTTTTCAAATTTTATAATAAAAATAATAATAAAAATATTTTTTAAAATTCATGAACTAAAATTAAATATCTGAAAGTAAATAAAAAAAAGAAAGAACTAACATCGAAACATATATAAAAGGCTAAAAGTGTAATTTACGCCTTTTCTTTTTATTTTGTTTGCAAATTTTAATTAGTTAAAGGTACTCTTAAATAAAGATATTCTTATTCTATTTTAAGATTATGTCAACTATTTTTCTTAAATAAAATTCAATGAAGAGTAATTTGTGATTTACAATCTTAAAACAAAATACTCTTTTGACACAAAATTCAATAATTTTGTCTTAGTTTATTTTGTAAACAAATTCTTTAAATTAAGTAAATGTGCTCTTATTTTATTTTACATTTATATCAACAAAATTAAAATGTTATTATGTTATTCATCAATCACTTAATTTTGAGCCCTAATAAAACGATACCACTAATATGTCCACGTGAACGGATGTCACTTCTTGTTTCCGTTCCCGTCCCCCGTCCCATTCCCCATTTTCAAGGATTTTCCGTGGAAAATATTTTCCACTTTTGTTCTTTTGTTGGTTTTTTTTTTTTTGATAAATAAATATATATTTATATATTTATATTGTAAGTAAATATATTGCATTGTATATGCCATGTATACATCTTTTTTCTTTGTCGAGAATGTTTCCCATCCCCGGCCCCAAAATGTCAATGGGTAAAAAATAATCCTCACTCTCCTTCATTCGAGGCGGGTCCCTGCAGGTTAAATCGACATCTCTAGGTACCAACAATCCAACCGCGTTAATGGTCGAGTCCAACTTCGACCACTCAAAAATGGTTAATCTATTTTTATTGTTCATTGAACGCCACTTTCAGCTTCAATTTCCTTTCTACTCTCACTATTCGCAAATCCTTCTCTCTCCCTGATCAATCCATCGGAACTATATTTCATTTGAAACCCTAAACGACACAAAGGGAGAACGAAACAAATTAAACCCAACATTTTAAAGTATGAGTTCTTCAAGCCATTTATCACTTAAATTTTGATCAAGTTTATCACAAATTTGATTACACAATCAAGTTCTTTATCTTGAGGATAGTAGAGAATATACTTGTGGTTGTCTTTGATTGCGTTCAATTTCATCAACAATAGAGGAAGAATTTTGAGCTACAAAGGTAAGTGTTCTTGAAATTCTTTTTCTCTCAAATGTTCATCATACTTTAATCTTTAAAATTCATGAAATTTACAATGTTTTAATTCAATCCGCTTTCGCTAGCATGTTTGTTTATCTTTCAATTGGTTGGTTTGTCGATTTTGGTGACGAGAGAAAGATGAGAGGCAAAATGTCTCACTAACGTGCCAATTTGTTTGCACATGGTTTCCAGAAGAAGAAAAAAATGTTTCGTGAAGCTGAACTTGGATTGATGTCATGTTTATGTTGATTTAATGTGATGTACTTGATCTCTAGTAATTGATTCTTTAATTCTCTCTCAGTTGAATGCATACACTTTATGGATAGAAGCATAATGCTTAATGTTCTTAAAGTTGGAGTCTTTGAAGAATATTTGTATATCCAAAGAACTTAAGCTTCTAGGAGTGGTTCACTTCTTACTATTGAGACAATTTTCTCTAGGCTATCTAGAGTAAAAAATTTCTAACCTATAACTTATATATTTGTAGAGTTATCTTTTGGGTTTTATGGGCATGGACTTGTTTGGTCCATGGATATGGCTCCTCAAAGGCAAACTATATGAATTTAGACTTTATTTGACATTTGAGCTAAATTAAGCCCATCTTTTGGATAATTGAACTTTAGACAAAATAATAATATTTAATTGGATAATTAATTTGATACAACGACGAAAACACGTGGTGACATCAAAAATCGTTAATTCTATATTTTCAATTTTAATTTGAAACACATATCAACTTTTAATCAATCTCAAATTTAATTATTTGAAATTAACTTGAAAAATGACCTGACAGTTTGCAATTGGTCCAAAATTCTCCTTCAACGTGAGGTAGGCACTCCTTGGCCAAACTTTAGCTCCAACACTTCATAGTTTAAAAAAAAAAAATTATTTTAAAAAAATGTGAATTAGTTACCAAGAACTTTCGTTTTTAGAAAGCTAAATACTAAAAGTCAAACACACAGAAAATGAAATTGTTACGAAAGGGGCTTGTTTTCATTAAGAACATATTTGGGCTAGAAGTGGAATAGAGTGACGTGGGTTATAATAGTCCGATCCTTGTTTAAGGCAATGTCTAGTTTTAATTAGGGGTTAGAACTAGGATTAGGATTTAAATTAACTCACATATCGTTACTATTCTTCAACCCCAAGGGGTATTTGTTTCCCAAGTTGGAAAATTCGTCAACCAACTTTCGAACACCACCACCAATGATTGTCACTAGTCAATATTCGACCACCACCTTCAATGACTCCACCAACGGCCTTCCGACAACCAACTTCGACAACTATTGCCAACCAACCTTCGATTATCAACAATAAAACTTTAATATAAATACTTTTATACACAAATACCTTTTTTTAACAAAGTTTGATAACACATTTGTGTTTTTATTTTAATAAGTTTTTATTCAAAGTGTTCAAAGAAATTTGAATTTTTGAAACTACACTTTCATTCTTCTTCTTCCTTTTTCTTTCTAAATTATTGTTATCTTTTCAAAATTATGATTTTAAAATTAAAATTATCTCTCTTTCCTTCTTTGTCTAAAATGTTTCCATTTTTTAGAGGATAATGCAAGTATATACATAGTGTTGTATATATATCAAATAAACTTCACAGGCTTCTTTTTGTACAAATATATAATTAAGTATACTTAGAAATCTCTAATTTAGATTATTAACGTTTATCATTTTCTGGTTGTTCAATTTAATCGACGTAAACGCATAACATTATCTTTTAAAGTTAAAAGTTGAAAAAATTAGTGACCAAATAAAAATAAAAATTTAAAACTTCTATAAATAATTTTCAATAATTGAATTCAAGATTAAAATATTCATTCATTTCAATTTCAATTTGAGGTTAGTATAATGATATTAAGAAAAAAGACCACTATCTTTTTCGGATTAGTAAAATTACAAAAGTTTATGAACTTTTATTTCAAAATCTAGTAAAATTTACATCATTATTATTTTTAAAATTATTGCTCGTTACAATTATTTATTTATTTGATTAGTCCAAATATAATAGTCTCTGCCAAAATCACTACTTAAATATTTAATTTCATATTTCCTACTCTCTTGTGTCCTTTCAAGCGCCTATATATTGATTATCGATTATTAAGCTAATAACAATGTTCATTGTGTAAACTCCCTGGTTTACCACTTCCGGGGGGAGGTTGAAGACGACCATCCGAATTCTTCTACCTCCATTGTTGCTTCTCTTTACTTATTTTTCAACAACTACAAGGTTTTCTTTCAACTGGGTTTTTGTTAGTTTTTCATTCGTTTTTTTTTTTTTTACATATTCTACATGTTATAGATTGCTTAATCTCATATTCTCCTTTGGTTTCTAGAGTATTCGACATCCATTGTTTCCTGCCGATTGTTTCATCGGAATTATTTTCGGTCGCTGCCTCCTAGTACGATATGATTCTACTTGATTGAGTTTGCTGCTTATGTATCTGTTTTCTTTTATCTTGTTATTGTTTTTCTTTGAAAATCGTACTGTTTGTGTTTTAGTAAACATCTATGCTCTGTTATGTTGGTCTGATTTTATTAGGGGAAGTAGTTTAGTGTTTGATGTTCTTGGTTTTCTAATCTCTCTACATGGGGTAATCCGAATCGATTTCATGGTTTTTTTTTTGGTTGTTTCCTAGTGTTTTTTTGGAGTTGTCAACGATGATCTGGAGGGGATGATGAGAGCTTAAACTTTGATTTGTTTTTTTTTGTTTGTTTGTTTGTTGTTTGATTGATGCTGAGTAGACTTCTTATTGGAGATTTTGAATTTTTCTCATGTTTGGATGTTTAAATCTGAGAGTTTCTTTTCTGTTTTTCTTCTTTCTTCTTTAGGGATGTTTTGATTTGTATGTATTAATTCGTTTTGTTGTTGTTGTTGTTGTTTTTTTTTTTTTTTTTTTTTTTTTTTTTTTTTTTTTTTTTTTTTTTTGTGCAGATTGAGATTGAAGAGTAATAGTATGGACACTGGAGGCAATTCTCTGCCTTCTGGGGCTGATGGGGTGAAGAGAAAAGTGTCGTATTTCTATGACCCAGAGATTGGCAATTACTATTACGGTCAGGGTCATCCAATGAAGCCACACCGTATTAGGATGACCCATGCTCTTCTTGCTCACTATGGATTGCTTCAGCATATGCAGGTCTTTAAACCCACCCTTGCCAAGGACAAGGATCTTTGTCGTTTCCATGCCGATGACTACGTTTCATTCTTGAGAAATATTACGCCTGAGACTCAGCAGGATCAGCTGAGGCAGCTCAAGCGTTTTAATGTTGGTGAAGATTGTCCTGTGTTTGATGGTCTTTACTCTTTCTGCCAAACATATGCCGGTGGCTCAGTTGGTGGCGCTGTCAAATTAAACCACAACCAGTGTGACATTGCTGTTAATTGGGCTGGTGGCCTACACCATGCTAAGAAGTGCGAGGCTTCTGGATTTTGCTATGTCAATGATATTGTTTTGGCTATTTTAGAGCTTCTTAAACAGCATGAGGTTTGTTCAAACACGAGTTCAATGCATCTTTTCTTTATTTGTATCTCCTATTGACCATTTATGATGTTGATGTCAATGATATATCCTGGGATTTTGTGAGTACTTTATCAAGCATCTTCTCGTCCTACTGTGAAATAGTTTTGTTTGTGCTTCATTTAATTTATCATATCATTCAAGCACTAGATTGAGTTGGATTCTACAGAACGTGAAGTTCAGATGTAGTTTGCTTATCAATAATTATCATTCAGCATTGGAGCATTCGCCTCTTTTCATTTCATCAATGAACGATGTTCTATTATTTCCTTTCATATCATTCAGCGTGAGTTTTTTTAAAAAATGAGGTTGTGGAGTGGAGCTTGCAAGGTCAAATGTCAATATGTGTGCCATTGCTTATGTGAATCCTTCATTTCCTTTTAAATTGATATGCATAGTTTTCATGTATGAGTATTCATAGCAAGTCTTATCCTCACTGCTGTTTCCTTTTTTTTTTTTTTTTTTTTGCAGCGTGTTTTGTATGTTGATATTGATATCCATCATGGGGATGGTGTAGAAGAGGCTTTTTATTCTACTGACAGGGTCATGACAGTTTCGTTCCACAAATTTGGTGATTATTTTCCTGGTACTGGGGATATTCGTGATATCGGCTATGGCAAAGGGAAGTATTATTCCCTCAATGTTCCTTTGGATGATGGAATTGATGATGAAAGTTATCATTCTCTATTTAAACCTATAATGGGGAAGGTTATGGAAATCTTTAAGCCCGGTGCTGTAGTTCTTCAATGTGGTGCTGACTCTCTGTCTGGGGATAGGTTGGGATGTTTCAATCTTTCAATCAAAGGTCATGCTGAATGTGTTAAATATATGAGATCATTCAATGTACCCCTTTTACTGCTTGGTGGCGGAGGCTATACTATTCGAAATGTCGCTCGATGCTGGTGCTATGAGGTAAATTTTTTTAATCTGACGAATATGATTATAAATGTGGCACGAATGGGGTCATTGTGTGAATGTACCTAGTTTCACGAGGTAGTGGAGAACAGATTCGTTCTTGATGGAAACTCTTGTTTGGCCAATTAAAAAAATTGCTCTTAAAAACTTTTAAGTTACAAGCAATCACACATATATCACTACTTATGGAGGAACCAAATACAAATTGATGAAGATTGAGTGACAGTTAATTGTCATAACTTGATCAACAAAGGTTTTAGTTACTATACCGGGTTTTCAGTTAAAAATGTCCTATCTTAAGTTTGTAATCAGTTTTAGAATATGAGCATCTACATAAGAACGTTCTAGCTGCTAGCCATTAGGATGTGAATCTATATTACCTGGAATTTCTTTCAACCGAGTTTATGGAAGAAAGCATGCCAGTCCTTTTAGATCTTTCATCTTTCAAGTTATATATCCTAAAAAATGTTAACTTATCGTTTTAAATTTGTCATTCTAAATTGATTTTGAATGCTTATCTTCATCACATGCAAAGCAGACGGGAGTAGCTCTTGGAATGGATGTCGACAACAAAATGCCACAGCACGAGTACTATGAGTATTTTGGACCTGATTATACTCTACACGTTGCACCTAGTAATATGGAAAACAAAAATTCCCGCAAAATATTGGAAGACATAAGAGCAAATCTTCTTGGTTATCTCTCAAAGCTTCAACATGCCCCAAGTGTTCAATTTCAAGAAAGGCCTCCTGATACTGAATTCCAAGAGGTAGTTTCTGTTTCTGGCGCTACCCATTGATTTTAATATTTTTTCCCCTGTTTTCAGCTTCTTATCGTTGGGGCTTGTTTTATTAGATTTGGGGTTTGTTTTTAAGCTCTTTCATTACCTAATCAGTTGTTGAATAAAAATGAATCGTTCATGTTTTAAGTAAATAAACTAGTCTGCGACTCTGCAGTGGCATGCCTGTCAATTAACACATATTTTCTCGTTTGCTTGTTTCTTCACTTAATTGCTATCCTGTTCGAAATAGTGCATTCTCAACTTTTGCTTTTAAATACTCCCCCATGGTCTTCTTAAATGTCTTTGTGGTTGAATTTCATGAGGCAATTAGAAATTATCTTCTAATATTATCTAATTGCATAATAATACTTAGGCGGACGAGGATGATGATAATGGTGACGAAAGATGGGATGAAGATTCTGCCATGGACATCGATTGTGACAGGTATTTTGTTTAACCTGTCATATCTTTTGGAAGTGATCTTTTTAGTATCCAGTATCCACAATTTATATGTTCTCTTTGCACAGAAAACAATTGCCGAGCCGGGTGAAAGCAGAAAGTTATGACACTGAAATTAAAATGGTACGACTTTCCTTCGCTTGGACTCTATATCATTTTTTCTTCATTGTGTTGTCAACTCTTTAAAGCTGAACAGAAAGAAATAAAAATATGATCTGTAGAATGATTTTAATGTTTAGGAGATGCATGTTACAGCATGATCATACCACTTTTTTCCTTATAAATTAAGGTTAAGTGGTTAACTAGCCTAAAGTTGCACATGGTAGTAAAAGAATTTCTGAATTTCAGCTATAACTTAAGAGATCTTGAGTTCAGATTCATTGGTGACCATTAGCTAGAGACCGGAAATCTTACTGGTTTTCAGTTCAGACATTTTGATCTCTCAAGAGTCACTTCGTTTTGAAGTAGTTGGATAGAGCTAATCGACAGAATTTTAGAAGGAAGAGAAACGGCATTCATTCCTGGGAGTGGTGGCTCTTTTTCCCTTTTGCCTTTTTTCCAATTGAGAGATTATAAAGGTTAATTACACGGAGTATCTTTTTTTTTTTTAACAATACTTTTTAAATTATAGGGTTTGAAATTTTCAATTTCAACTCTGTTCAACTTTTAAATTGTTCCAAAAAGAAATTCTTGGAGAGAGTTGCTGTTAAAATTCTGTAATAATGGTCTCAACTTCTATGTGGTTGAAGAGTTGTTAACGGTGTCATTTCATATATGCCCTTCAATTTTTTACGCATAATTTATAGTCATTTTGGAACAATTTCACAAAAATTTAGGTACCATATGGTGCCTTCTGACTTCTGCTGCATTTGCCTGGGATATTTGGAGATATCCTTCCAAATTCTAGTCAAAGGCTGTCGATTAATACTTCACTACTTAGAATCTTTGTTGTCTCTTTGTTGCCTCTTTGGAGATTAGTGAGTTGGGTTTGGGTCGGGTCATGAACATAATGTTAGAAGCGAAGCCGTGAATCTGGGAGGTTATCTCATTTGCTACTAGGTATCCTAGTTATCAACAGTAAAATTGTGGGGGTGGGATGTTTGCTATCCTGTCTGGATTATACTCTCATTTCATTGAACAAACTAATTTGATCTTCTATTTTGGTCAACTTAACCCATGTAGTTCCTAAAACACTAGTCATATATTCATATTGAGTTCTTTTGTCCATTTACCAGGAAGATGTTGCTGAGACCAAAGGTTTTGAAAGACCAGCAACCGGAACGGTAAACTTTTAGCCTGTATTTATCCATAGTTTCTTACAACATTTCCACACGATACACGGAATCAAAATCATATGTTTGACGGTGATTGCTACTGCAGGTTCTTGATATGTTCGATTATTGAACGAGGAACAGTGAACAAGCCTGAGGAACAAATGTATACCTAGCAGCAAATGAACGAGATTCGTGCAGATGCGAATTAGTATTTTTGAGATGTGCCAGAACTTTAGACCTGTCACATGGATGAGTGTTAGTGTATAGACTATAGATGATGTGATGATGAAGCTGTTGATATCATAGGGTATGGGAAAATGCAAATGATTTGTTGAAAAGAAACAAATACATTGAAACTCAGTCTTCCTTTCTGTGCAAACTACAAAGAATGGCAAAAAGAAGATAGAAACAGTGTTCGTGAAGTTATTCAAATACAGAAATAGTAATATTAAGACTAATGCTAAATAGATATAAACTCTTCCTGTTAGTGAATAAGGAAAATTAAAAGCAATAGGAAAAAAAAAGAAGATAAAAACAAACGTAAGTTACAACGGGTTGAATTGGATTGGATAGAAATTTTCTAGACTGTGTTGGGTTGGCTATCCAAAAGACCCAAACAGGTTTTCAATGCAACCTTTAAAATTTAAGTTGGGTTGTTGGATTGTTTTTTTATTTATTTTTATTATTATTAATTTAAAGTAATTAAATTTATCTACCATACGTGTTAATAACTAAAATCTTTTAAAACCCAAAAGCTAAATATCAAATATTCATAGTAACAACGGCATGTTTTATACAATAAATATGCCACAAATAAATATTGCAACAATCCTAAAAGAAGAATATTATCTTTTCTATATATATAAATTTGTAATTCAAGTTGGGTTGGTCAACCGAAGACTCAATCAAACCTTACGAAACAGAAAAAAAATTAACCAATCCAAACAAGGAAAAAAGAAAAACTAACTTAACTCATTGAATAGTCTAGTTTGTTGGGTCATTTGAATACCTCACTATGTAAAAAAAAACCATATTTTTGTTGTTAATGCTCTAATGCCGAATCTACCTTCACTTTGAGCGTTTGGAGTTAAATTTTATTCTAAGAAATTACAAACACTTTAGGTTGACTAGTTTGTTCGTGTTTAGAACGTATAAATTCATTTGACAAACAAACACTTTTTCCATATATAAAATGTGTTAAGACACTAGTTGTAGACAATTAAAGTAGAATCAACATTTGTTGGACATGTATCAAAGATTTGTTAAATATACTAAGCAAAGACTTGTATGATAAAATAATAAATTTGGAGAGCAAAAAACATGAAGCTAATTTTGTAAGCATATCAATGCATAAACTCATTATCTTTTAGTATTCTTTTGGTTCAAAAATTCATTATTTTCTCCAAATAAAGTCATTCCTAAACGCTTTAAATTCAAGAAGACCGATGCACGGAAAACACTCATAGCAAGTGTAGTTTAGTGTTCTACTATAAACCATAGCAAGTTATGCGCTTTACCTAAATAGAAACTTGTAAATTTTAATTAAAGATTTATGGTTTGATTGCTCTCAGTAGAGAAGAAATTTTTTTTTTCTTTTAAAGATCGTTTTTATTTACTCTTTTGAAAAAGAAAGGAAACTGTTTGAAATAAATTTCAAAAGTTTTTCAAAAACTATTTCTGAAAAACAACTTATTTTCAAAACTAAGCATTTAAAGAAGTTAAATCAATTTTTTAACACAATACTCTTTCTTAAACTTCCTATTTCACTTCATGATCAATAAACCATTATTTGATGACAACTTCCAATTTCTTTAGTTTAGAGATGATAACATAACTAACCCTTCCAAAGAATCTATCTTGTAATAAAGATTTTTTTTTTTGAGGTATTGTATTTGAGATCTCTCATAAAGTAGAAATTACTGTGATAGTTATTAAAGTCTATACACTCATGAGTAAGTGTGTGATGGAAATACATTTTCAAGTGTTAAAAATAAATCAATTTAAAAAATATTTGAGAGTACATTTTATCAAAAGAGTTATAAAAGACTTTTTTTAGATCCAAACAGATCCAAAAACTATTTATAAAATTTATATAAATCAAAACATTAAAAAATAACTTTTAAGATCATAGAATACAAAATTTTTAATTCTATTCAGTTTGGAGAAAATTTCTATAAGTTACTATTAAAGTTTATGGAGTAGTTGGTTGCCAAGGTGTTGTTCTTGTCTTCTCACAATGTTTTGGAAGGTAAATAACAAAATAAAGGAACTCATATATTACGTTATAAGCCTAATTTCCTAAATCCAAATGATTATCATCTACAGATTTTGAAAGTTAGATTGTACTAAAAAAATATTAACACCAAGAGTTGTTATATATTGGAGAACGGTTATGAATAGCAAAAAAAAAAAAAACTGTTTACAAAATATAACAATAAAACTTAAGTAGTCTAAAACTGTTTGATGAATTTTGTTATATTTTAAAAATAGTTTCAATATTTTACTATTTTTTAAAATGTCCAATTTATATATTTATATATACAAATATATGTTTAAACAGTAACTTAAAATCCATAAAGAAAAATTAGTATAAATATAATAAAACTTTATTGATAAATCAACCATAATGAACCAAAATCGCAATCGTATTTGGATTAGGTTTGATCACATTTACCTAGAGTTATGAATTTATTATCACATCTACTGTTAATATTATCGAGACTGTTACCACTACAGGTACATAATCAGTTATTGTTATTATTACTATTACAACTAGGCCAGTAATGAAAACGGGTAACGATAACAATAACTGTGACAATAAATACAACACATTCATAATTCAAATACTACAACGGTAACAATATATATATATCGTAGTAGCAATGATAAAGACTGGTGGGTTTCATGTCCATGTAAATTATCAAGTGTAATCAAATTGAACACCCTCAATTCCTCAGAGTTCTTTAATCTCAAATTCCTTTGATGTACTCAAATTCCTTCAATTTCCAGAATACAGGCAAACAACAATAGAAACCCTACTTTTCAGATTACCATTGTTTTGTTATATCTATGAGTGGGTAAAAGCAGCCTTATTTGCTAGGAATTGGCCTGGGTATAAGCATTAGTTCACATCTCTAGTGTTTCTAAATCTCTTTACAAGAGAATTGGCATTCTAAAAAAAATTATTATCATGAATTATAACGCAAACAAACCACATGTAGTTAAAAAGGAGAAATCAAATGTACAAATAGGGCACTATACCTGACTGTAATCAAGTTGAAACTACAATATTATTGTAACAAACCAATGGACAACAAAAGAAGGAAACACCGGTCCTAACGATATACTTGCACTAAATGAAAATAAATTTGTTCTTACAAGGCACTGCGCACAAGAAGATGCAGTAACTTAGGAATAAATGTCACCGAATTTGTATAGTTTACAGGAAAGCATCCTTTTCAAGCAACTTCAGCACCTCATTCTGGTTGTTTAGCTTGGCAACATCAATGGGAGTCTTTCCATCCATGTTTGTGAGAGTACTGCACAAAGACAAACAGATTAGTGCATTGAATAATAGAAAATGGAACGTTACTGAGCAACAAAGAGTTGACTAAGCTTACACAGCAGCGCCGTTTTCCAGGAGAAGGGCGACACAGTCCTTTCGGCCATAACCAGCTGCATAGTGAAGGGCAGTGTTCTTATTCATGTCCAAAGCATCCACTTTCGCTCCAGCCTCAAGGAGGACTTGAGCACATTCAACCTAGGGTGAAAGTTTTAGAGCTGACGTTAGTTTTACAAGGCCAACCGAATACTACCACTGTTTGTCAAGGAATATCCAACAACTAGACATTCTTTATACACGAACTTGTGTACTACTATATCAGTCAAGATGAGACTAGTATCTAGTTATGCTCGCTTAAAGTTTTGAACTACAGTGCGACAATATTTCAGAAGCAGCAGCTGCCCACAAGATATGTTAATAGAAATCTGGTCTAGCAACAGGCATCCTTAACCTTAATTTTGTACACATACAAACATATGATATTTTGTATTAAATCACCCAGCTTATTACTCCCTAAATCTGTGAGGTTATACAGCATCCTAAGTATCCTCTATAGCACATAGCTCGTATTCCCATTCTAACTATAGAGAACAAGAAGGCAGAAAAGTATTCCAGACACCAAATCTGTGATGCAAACAAACTTTGCATGCATCTCTATGGATGGAAATAATTTAATTTCTGCAGCCTTTACCAGAAAGTAGAGATTTCATCCGTAGGATTCCACTTTAGTAATGCATGGAAGAAATGGCTCATAATTTTTTATATAACTCAACAATTGACCAAAAGAGTGGGACTGTAGCAAACGAGAATAGAGTATGCAAAGTAGGTAAAAGCCAAGATACATTATTCATTTCATACCTCACCATACCCACTAGCAAAATGCAATGCCGTCCTGCCTTCTGAATCAACTTCATCCTTGTCAGCACCAGATGCAAGCGCCTTTTTTAATCCCTAATTAACCACGGGGATAAGGATTAGGTTCCTCAAACTACTGAGTTCCTTTACATGAGTACAAGAATGTGATGGAGATGTGAGCTTTCCCAATCATAAGATGCAGATTAACAATGTTTTCTCTTACACATTTTTTTTTTCAAGATGGATAATGCTTCAGTATGCAAGCTACGCATCATAAGTGCAATTGGCTGATGCCAGGTCATACAACTTTTGATAGAAACAAAAATGAACATGAGATGCATAAGCACACCTAGAATGATCACAACCAGGTCCAGCATACAACCCAATACAATTGAAGATATAGGTATGAAATAAACAAATGGTAACTACAGGACTCCAACTGCTCTGGAAGTCACCCCATGTTATTCACCAAAAAACAGACAATTTGAGTATACGGCATACCACCATCACATCAATGTCCTCTCATGCACCTCCATGAAAATTATAAAATATATATCACAGCCACTAAAGTGAACTATTGCGGCCATGGAGCAAGTGAAAGAAACAAAAAAAAAAGCACTGCTTCACACCTCAACATCACCAGTACTAGCAGTATGATGAACAGCTGATTCATCCTCATTCTCCGGTTCTTCAGAATCATCAACCCCAGCATTGTCAGTAGACGTCGCTGCCTCAGCTGAAACTGGAAGGCCCATTGCTTTCCCCAACTTCTGTAAAACTTCTTTATCATTCCAGTACCTAAGGACAATGAATTTTTTTTTAATTATTATTTTGACAACATAATTTGGTAAATTGAATGAGATACAGAAAAATCAATGGCTCAGAGTTCATAATGTTCCCAACTTCATCATGGAAGGTAGACCGCCAGTCTCTATCTCTTCCAATATGGGCTTCAATGAAGGATCCTCTTTAATCTGTGCCATTCTTTCCTCAAGTTGATCACCATCTGGTGGACTAGCAAAACTCTCAAACATGCGAGACATAGATGGATCCTGGGAATAAATTGAGCAGAAGTTTCACCCCTGGTACAAAAGTATACTCTACGAAAATTCAATCAACCAACAAGCAAGAAATTAAATACCTGCATTAGTGTGCTACCAAGACGCTCTGCCATAGACATAAAATGAGGATTCTGCATGACTTGTTGCATGGTAGAAAAGTATTGTTGAGGATCAAACTGGATTCCTTCTTGAGCTGGTGGACTCTGAAATTGTTGAAGCTGCTCAGCCATCTGGTTGAATGAAGGATCTTTTGCTATCTGTTCAGCTAATGCTTTGATGCTAGGATCCTGAGTGTATAATAATTAATAAATTAGACTTCAAGGTTTACTGATATAATAGAAGTTCAAGCTAAAGTTTTAGCTCAAACAAGAAAGCGACAGACGGAGCAAAACAACAGCTTTTAAAAAGGAAAAAAATCAAAAACGAAGAAGAGTTCAAGAAAAAGATCTACATTAAGAATGTCAGACATGGATGAGAAATCAAAAGGATTGTCCTGAGGCAGGTCATCAAATATAGAATTAGTTCTTTGGGGTGCTGCCTGAGGAGGAGAATTAGTTCTTTGAGATGCTGCCTGTGGAGGAGGATTGTCCGAAGAGGATGTTTCAGATTTAGCGTTTTTGTTGTCCGAAGAACCTGTTCAATTCATTTAAAAATAAAGAGTTAGAAAGAAAAAGGACGAAGTTACATGAGAGAAAGTAAGGCGTCTTAAAAAATCAACAAACCATTCATAAAAAGCGAGGAAGCGAACAAAGAAAATGGTAATGGGGATATTATCTACCAAAAAAAAAACCCCATATCTAGAATTTTGCTCTTACATCACCACACTTCATCGCACCCCCCCCCAATCTTCTCCCTCTCACTAACCCCATATCCACAAAGTACTGAGAAAAGGTCAAAGCAACGATTTATGAATCAAATTGAAGCAATAGTAATAGAGTAGACAACCACAACCGCATTAAACTTCAACGTCTACTCATGAATTGTACTGAAGACACGACCCAATTTCATATCCAATACTGCTTTAATTGCACACTACTACAAATACATAATTTAGCTGCTTACCAGACAGAAGTTCTTTGCTACTACTCGAGGCCATGAGAATAACTGCATGAAAATCAGGAAAAACGAAATCAAATCGAATATTAAATCCGCATTCCACAATATAATACAAACCGATAAAACGCAGTATCCACATCCGATTATCAATATTCCACCATAGAAAAGAATTGTCAACCCCTCCACCCATAGACAATTAAAAAAAATACAAAAAAATACAAAAAAATAAACTACAAAATAAGAAGTCGAGATTCAGACCTGATCCTGGCGCGGGAAGATTGAAGGGAAGAAGGAGAGCAAGAGATCAAGCTTCTGTATAACCTGATTCTCCAACGAGACTTATATAATTTGGTTTTATGTTAATTCATTTCTTTGAGTTATAAACCCTAATTTATCGTTTGTTTGTTTGTTTTTCATCTCTTTTTTTTTTTTTTTTTTTTTTTTTGTATCTTGTGAACTGCGGCCACCGCGGCACCGCCGTTGGAGAAGGGCACAATTGGAATTCAGTAAAATGTGACAATATTTAAATTTTATTATATATTTTCTAAATGTTTTAATTGATTTGACTATATATATATATATATAAATAGATAATCGTATTTGATGCATTAAATATTAAAATGATTGGTGTATATTAGTGACTTTGAAAGCAAAAGATGAAAAGAAAATGTGAATGAGATTTAAGATAAATAAATATACATAGAATTTTGAAAGATTTAGATAAGATTCAAATGTATTTTTTCTAAAGGATTTCAAATGTATTAAATACGATAATTTTCAGAAATGTGAAAATGGACTTGATGAGTTTTGGTTGTTTAGTAGTTTTTTTTTTCTAAATAGTTTATATTTTTTTATTATTTTTGAAAAAAATCTCTATTAAATATATATTTTTTAGCATTTTTAAAAGTAGTAAAATAAATTAAAATATTTACAAGCGTTTTTTATCATTATAGCATATAAATGAGTATCGGACATAAAATTTGCTATAGGTTGTAAATATTTTGTAAAATTTGTTATTTTTTTAAAAAATTCTATTTTTAAAGAAAAATTACTTTTTGCTAAATTAAAAAAAAAAACAAATTTAAGGATTAGAAATACCTTTAAACATTGGAATGTTAAAAAAACGTCTTAAACTTTAAAAAATATTTTTAAATACTTTCATAAATACCCTTCGACTTAAAAGAAAGTTAAAAAATACTTCATTGATCCAAAATTTGCATTAATTTTCTCATCGACCAAAATCAAAATCAAAATTTTAAGTTAAAACCATATTGTTAAGTTTATTTTATTATTAACACACAATGATATATCACAAAGCACAACAAATCTCAGTAGTTATTATTGTAATTAATATACCGTTAATTGTTTAAATAAAAATGTATTTGACTATTAACATACAGTAATAGTCTGGTAGATCGGTGTGATAATTTTTTTGTATAGATTTTGAAATTACGTGAAATTTTATGTTTTAGTCAGAGTTTAAAACATTGATGTTGATGGATTTATCGAAGTGTTAATTAAACAGAAATTTTGATTTTGATGGAAATTTATGGACGAAATATAAAAATAAATATTTATTATTTTCAAACAAGTAAACATGACTATTATTTATACGAGTGTCGTTTGGATGTTTATTTTATGTGATTTGTAGATTTTTCTACGATGTAATAAAAATACCAATTCACTCATTCTATCGATATTGAACTCACTAAAATGTGAAAATAATATAAATATTCATATCAATGAAAATTTAAAATTATGGTTTTAATTATTATTTTTTTTTTGTATTTTATATTGGGTACTAAGAAATTTGTTGTAAAAGTTAGAATTAATTGGAATATTTGTTGAATGTTTTAAGTTAAAGTGTATGTATGAAACTTTTAAATAGTTAAATTAGTATTTTTCAAACAAAACTTTAACCGATTCAATCCAAAATTAACTATAAGAATATTTTTTAAACCATTCTTTAGAGTTTATAAGTATTTTTTAAAACATTTTAAAATTTATTGTAATTTTTTACACAAACTACAAAGTTGAGAGACTTAAAAAAAAAAAAAATTTAGCCTTACTTTTTTAGTCTCAATATTTGTATGAATGTGTGTGTTTGGTCCCGAGTTCTAGACATGTGGTTTTTTAGTTCTCATGTTTATAAGAATATTCATTTAGTCTTCGTATTTTCAAAATATACATTTCTAGTCTCGAAGTTTTTAAAGAATATATATAAAAAGTCACTCAAATAACTTTATAATTTTATTTAAACAACTATATAACATTTTAAATTATAAGAAAATTTTCTAAAAATTACGTCATCTCTAGAACTAGTTTTAAATTTTAAACATTATATAATTATTTAAGAAACACACAAAAAAAATTTATAGGACTTTTAAACCCATTTTTAAAAACTCAAATATTAAAATGTATATTTTGAAAACTAATTACATAATAGATTTATATATTCTTATAAACATGTGACCAAAAATCAGAAAGATACATTTTTAAAATTCATAAACGAAATACACATATTAATCATTAAAACTTAGAGACTAAAAACGTAGTTTTTCCATTATTTAACTATGACAAAATAGCATCCTTAAGGATGTGCCAACCACCTTTAAAAAATTGGAGATTTTTCCTAAGTTTCTTCTCTATCGGTCTATTGTAATTCATTCACCAGATACTTTCAAAAATTATCAAACCTTTGATTGTATTGTAACTCATTCACTAGACAAATTAAAAAAAATTAGTTATCGTATTTTCAATAAATCTAAAGTTTAATATGTGAATAGTAATAATAATTTTCAAGCTAATAAAATAAATATGTGAATATATTTTTCAAATGTACAGAAATATATATGTTATTGTTATGAATAACGTAAGTCTTTTAAAAGGTCATGAATAAATTACGATGGAAGACTAAATTTAAGATTTATTGAAAATACATAAAAATTAGAATTAAACTATATGCCAAAACTAAAATTAAACAAATTTGAGACTGAAAAAATACATTTTTTTTTTATTCTTAAAGCTTCTTTATTCTTTAAATAGCATAAATATAAAGATTTAAACTTTCGACTCAATAATACAAGTCAATATCAACTAACATCAAATTATGCTACTTTTACATATATACTCATGTCATTCAAAATCACATCGTTTTATTTCATATTATTTGATATTAAGAACATTAAATTATATATATACTAGACGGATGAATTTGTCTTTTGTGTAAAAATTACCACTTACTTAAAAAGTCGTAACATTACCCTTGAAGTAAGAGTAAAAAATATCAATATTTAAAAAAAAAATATGAACATTTAGATCATTACATCATTTCAAATATTGTTACACAGTTTAAATCTCGATTTTGGCACAGAAAGATTTTTATTTCAAAAAGTAATTTGAAACATTTATGGATGTAAAGCAATGATATTATAAATTTTAATAACATAAGAGTTTTCTTTTCTATTTTTAAATAACTATCGTAAGTTGGTATACTAGTAAAAAGGCTAATTACTTAGAACGATTATCTTCTTGGTATCCTAGTTATTTTATCTAAGTATAGAAGTCATTCCACCGTTTCCTTAGACGAAGTTTTAACGACAATGATCAAAATATACTATTTTTAAGAGTTCATGTACTATAAAAGTTAAAAAATAAAAAATAATAAGATACAAAATTTAGATAACAAAATATAATTTTTTTTAAAAAATTACATTCAAGTGGTTGAGTTAATTGGTGGGATCCCACATTGTTATTGGGACGTGGATTTAGCCCTCCACGTCATACCATATTATTGTTTGGTTTATTTTGACAAAATCGTTTCGGCATTTTATAGATAACGAAAAATATAAGTTTGAAGCAAAGAATTTTGTTTTATTTTTATTATATAAATTATTGTTATTATTGTTAAGATTATTATTTGAAGAGGTAAATTTATGTCAAATTTTGCGAAAGCCCTTATTCTTACATTTTTCATCCTAAGCTTGATTGACACGAGCGAATCTATAATTTTAAAGTATCATTTTACAATATATATTATATAATATGTTATTGTAATCAAAGTTAGTGGTAGCACAATCATTTGTGCATGTTGTGGCTTCAAATTCCGAATTCTTCGTAAAATGTTTGAATTTTATTACCATTTGTAGTGGGCTCTAGGACATGTGGTGGTAAGTCTTTTTTACCTTATATACAATTATGCCTCCTAACTTGGATTTTTGGTTAAGTTTATGTTTCAAATTCACACATGCCTAAAGTTATTTGTTAGCTCTATGGTATATTCGTGTTTGTTAATTTAAGCAATGGCAAAATTGTTGAATTCTGCAAATCCACTCTGTCACATGTTTGTTTTCTCGTGAGTCGTACTTTTTGAGGGTCAACTTATGACTTTCATGATTGTAGTCATTCGATGATGCACATATTTTTTTTGTAATTTCAATAAATAATAACATCTATCATGTTGCACGTGTGACTTTTGACATGTGAGACTTAGACATCTTTTTTTATATTGCAAATTTGACAAATATGATGGTAGCCAGACACTAATATGACGATAATCTGTTTTTAAATTTGCTATTTTTGCAATTTTGAAAATGTAAATGATATAAGCTCTATTAGTATTAATTTTTTTGCTATTTATGCAAACTCCCATTTCCTATGATGATTGATATATAAATTAACAAGCCTATTTAAATTAATGAAATTAAAAATATTTGGTTAAAATTGTCATGATGTAACAAGTTTGAGGTTTAAATGTTGTGAATGAATACAAGTTATATCGATTTAAACTTTAACTTTTAACGATCAATTTCAAAATACTATTAAACAAAATTGATTTTTAATATTGTTCACTATAAATATTTCAACTCTCAACCAAAAGTGAATATCAACATTTTATTTGAGCCCTCGTTCAATCTTAAATTTTATTTCAAAGTTAATTTTTATCGAAATCGGTTACCCAATAATAATTTTCATACAAATAAGTCATGCAAAAAACACATCTAGAAAATAAGTTTTTTCAAGAATAATAAAAGATACAAATTATTTACTTTGTGGCAAAAAAAAAAAAAATCATCAATAAAAATTCATTACACCTGACTTAATCGTAAAGAGTTTCAATTTTTATAGAAAAACACTAATAAATTCTAAAAATATTTTTAGAAATGATTGAAAGTAAGAATTGAAGTTGAAGATATTAGAATTTAAAATTTAAAATTTTGGTTCGTAGTGTATAATTATCTCAATGGTATTTTAATCAAAACGTGTTTTTTTTTTTTCTTTTGAATCGAAATCATCACCTTCGGTTTCTATGATTTTCCGAGGGAAACCAGAATTTGTTCATCATCTCTAATGGACAAACAAAGATATGTTCGTTCTCTAATTTTATGTTGATTGAGCACTAAAGATTCTGAAAAATTAGGGTTCATACTTTGCGCCTGAAGAAGATGAGGATCAAAACTCGCCGCGGCGGAAGGTGCAAGCCTTCCCGGCGTTCCGTTACTTCTACCCCATCGCCTATGGCGTCTTCCCCTCTCCCTGACCAGGTACGTTCCTATTCACTTCTCTTTCCTTCGAGCCATTTTCTTTTCCTTCTCGGGCTAAGTTTAGTTATCTCATTGTGCTATTGCTTTTCGTGACTTCAACTGTGATTCACGTTGACGCTATTTGTTTTTTTCTTGGATTTTTTTTTCTACAAGGAAAATGTCGAGAAACCTAGTTTTTAGTCTCAACCATAATTTTTCTGATTCGAATGTTTGTCGAAACTTTGTTTGCTGAAAAATTGATGGGTTTTTATCTGGTCAGGACGTGCCGAATGTAGAAGACAATACTTTGCATGAGGCATCAAATAAGGAAACTGACGATGTGTTGGATAAGATAGATTGCTTTCAAAAAGATACATGTACTAGATGTGATGAGAGTGGGGACTTGTTGGTTTGTAATGAACCTGGGTGTCCAATTGCTCTTCATGAACTGTGTATGTCCTGCGAGCCATCGTTCGATGAAGATGGACGATTCTATTGTCCTTATTGTTCATATAAAAGAGCGTTGATTCGTGTGAATGAGTTGAGGAGGAAGACTATGGTAGCAAAGAGAGCGTTATCTGATTTTATTGATACCAGGATGGTTGGTGGTGACAATTCACCGCGTATGAGAGAGGCTGGTAAAAAGAAGTCAGATGATGTGTCAGCTTGTGGAGTGAATGTGGACCTGCTTAATCATGGGAGTCATTTGTGCAATGAGAGTTCGCGAGATCATGATATCCAGGTTGAAAAAAATCAAAGGAATGAAGGGGAGGACCGTGCGAGAGCAGAAGGAGATGTTGAACCAACATCAATGGTGGGGGTTAACAGCGAAATTCATGATGGCCCTATTGTGTCTAATGTTAGCAACAACAGCCATTCAGCTCCTATAGTTCAGCCATGTGAGGATAGGATGGATGAAGAAACTCATGAGGCTGTGACATCTGGTACACATCAGGTTGAGAGTTTAGAAGATAAAGAAGATGGGAAAACAATGGACGAAGAAATCTTAAGGCCTATAGATGACATTCAGGATGACAGGATTGCAAAGGATCAAGGACAGTTGGAGACTGCATATCATGATGGAGAAGAAACTGCTCAAGAACCTCAAGAAAAAGATGATGGTCGAGAACAAATCCAACCCGACAACGAAAGGATGCTTGAAAATATCGTTCCTACATCTGGAAATAATGATTTGAAGAATGATACAACTGTGAAGAAAAGGCGCTTTAAAACTAAAGCTAATAGGAGAACAGACTTACAGAATGTCAAGTCTCCTAGAAAATCGTTGCGTCTACAAACTCCAGAGGAAAAAAAGCCTCCTCGTATACAAACTCCAGAACCTAGGAGAAAGTCACCTCATATACAAACTCCAGAACCTAGGAAGAATTCACCTCGTTTACAAACTCCAAAACCTCAGAAAGATCAGACAATCAAAATTGAGAAAGTTTCTGTCTCCAGGAATTTAAAGCCGCAACCAGCATCTCATAATCAATTGTAAGTTCTTTCTAGGCTATCATTCAATTTCTATATAAATGAACTGCAGTACATTGACAGGTGTCTTTCAGCAGTTTCTGATCATCAAAAGTAATTACAACTAACCCTCATTTCCTAATTTGCAGCAAAAGCTTGGATTTTCACAGTGGGAAGCGTAAGAGAATGCGTTGGTCTGTTGAAGAGGAGGAAATGTTGAAGGTACCTTGTTGATTAATTGATCAATTGAGATGTTTTGGGCTTAGCATCTTTAATTGTTCCAGTTTTTTCCTTCTTCTTTTCCCCCCCAAATATTGGTTGAGAAATAATTGGATCTTGCAAAGGGAAGAAAAAGATAATAAATGAAATCAAGGAAGAAGCATTACAGTCTTTTATAACTATCACTATTTGCTTAATATTGAAATCACAATAAAACATACTAGTCTTGCAGTGATAGTGTGAAATATTGCAAAAGGGGGAGAAAAATCACACGCCTATAAAGGATATGCTTATATATTTGAACGCCCTGGCATGATTCTTAGGATGGAAAGCTAACTTTTTATCTGAGTGTTAGCAAAGCTGGTTGAAATAATCTACTATGTTGAAAAGTTTTCTTATGATTTCTCTTGCACTCTTTTAAACTGAAAAATCCAGGTAATGGTGCACAACAATTATACTCTTTCTTCTATAAGACCTAGTTAGAGATCTTCCAATGTAATTCACCTATTTGGTGTCTAGGAGTCTATTAGCTCCTTCATTTCATTCATCAACAAAATTGTTTCTCATCTCAAAAATGGAATGTATGTATGTTGTGTGCAGCCCGTTTGTCTTCTTTGATGGAGCTAAAAACTAACTAATATTGTTCACGAGAAGAAATGGCCCTATACTACAACTTTTTTTTCTTAACACTATTCGCTTCTCCCAGTGCTTACTGAAATTACTTTTACAGGAAGGAGTTCGGAAATTCTCTTCTACAACAAATAAAAATCTTCCTTGGAGGAAGATTTTGGAATTCGGTCGTCACATATTTGATGACACACGTACTCCAGTTGACCTAAAAGATAAATGGAGAAACCTTCTAGGCAGATAGTCTTGCTTAATGGATAACTATTCCGAATAATCGCAAAGGTAACTTCCATAGTACCATCATTAGCAAGTTTTAGGTAATTCCCTAAACCATAACCTTGAACCTTATTAACAAGTTAATGAAAACTTTGGAGTCCAGTCGTCACATATATTTGATGACACTCGTACTCTAGTTGGCTTGAAAGATAAATGGAGAAACGTTCTAGCCAAACAATCTTGCTTAATACTTAATAGAGAAATAGTCCAAATGATTATAAAACTGACAACTATATATACTTTCAAGTTTCAACCCAAGATGTCAGAGGTTTGTATTCCCACCCCAAATATTGTTGAACTCAAGAAAAAAAAAAGAGAGCCAGTTTATGAAAGTATGATTATGTTTAAATTTTTCTCTCTGTTCATGTCTTATTTGTAATTAGTGGATTACTAACTATCCTTATATGTGCTCAAAGTTCAGTATGAACATGTTACTCCATGTTTTGCGTTTTCACCCCTCCCCTAGAAAATGAATAGGCTTAATTTGGTTATCATACTTTCAAAATAGTTTGGTATGTTTTTGTTATTTTGGTCTGTGCACTTACAAAATATCTATCCTATTTATATAGTTTGAAGTAATCGCTTTGGTCCTTGTTTGTATTGTTTAAACAAATTTTACGTACCGAGTAAAATAAAACCTCAAATGGACCAATAACAATCATTTTATAGGGGTCAATATATTGAAGAATTTTCTTAGGGTAGCAGTGTTTTGTTGAATTTGTGATAGAGAAAATGAGATGAGAAAACAAATGGACCAATAGCAATCATTTTATAAAGGTCAATAGACGTTCCAAAACTATGGGGGACTTAAATGAACAAAAGCTTATCAAGGTTAGATGTTTTGAAAGTACATGGCCTAGAGTAAGATTTGAACTGAATTCATGTGCCCTTAGGTCTATTTGAAATTTCCTTTCAAGTGCTTAAAGGAGATTATTTTCACCCAAAACCACTTTTTTAAATACGTAGAAAATCATTTCAAACAAGCTCCTACTCTTGTTTGCAAAACCCTTGAAACCACAATTTTCTGCAGGCATGTACTCGATGCGTAGCAATCGTAGCATTGGAACCTTTCAATTTGGATGTTGAAGAGACCTACTTGTTAAATGAGTGAAAAGGAACGCACACCGGTTGTCTTGAAGACTTTGATTTGTAATGGAAGGTATAGAAGCTGTTGAGGAAGAACACTATATAGATTGCCCAAAATTCTCTCAATGTACCTTCCATTCAAATCCTTTTAAGTAGGTTATAGATAAGGTTCTCCAATTTTGGTTTCCTGGTGTAGGTCGGTTCTGTTTTAGTATGAGTTTTCGTTTCAACGTTTGCTCATAAATTATGTTGTAACAAATTACATTTTATGTAAATATCGGTTTGTTAGTTCGTGTTAAGAAAATGTTAAAGCAATTGATGGAACTATTGATGTGATATTGTGTAACAATGTAGATTGTGGAATAGTTCTTTTTCCTGGTAAAACTAGAACCTAAAAGTTGTGAGATAGTGAAGTACTTGCAAATTTGATCGTTTGTTTTGAGAAAGTTAAAATTTAGTTTCATCGATTTTTTAATTAATTAGAGTTTATAAGTGAATTTGTTTAGTTTATAACTGAATTTGTTTTTCAACCCCTAGATCTCTTAAATAGTAGAGAAAATTTTATTAAATCAAACCGACTAAATTTAACTCTATCAATGGAAAATTAAACACGTGACCCTTTATTTAAATTTTATTTATTTATTTATGAGATATTTTAAAAAATATAGTTAGATATTGATAAAAGTTAACCAATGTCTATAAATATCAAATTATATTTTATAAATATTTTTAATCGTTTTGTTTTCAGTATTTAAATATTTACACTGGAATTGATATTTATTGAAATAGGTTCATTTACTCGTTAAATGCTATAAAGTTACAACAACAATAAAGGATGACCAAAGAGCTGTTTTTAACATTCTTCCGAGAGCAATTTTTGATCATGCACAACATACAACGCCTCTACTTAGGCCTTTACGAAAGTCTCATCATCTTCATTTTAAAAAACGAAAAACTTGCAAAGTATAATATATAAGAAGGTGAATTTCAAAAACCGTCCCTATAATGATAGTTGTAATTACACTCTCAAACTTTCAATTATAAAATTTGACTCTTCAAACTTCAACAAAAGTTAAAATCAAACTCTCAAACTTATGTAATCTTCCAAGTAATAAAAGATAAACCTTCAAATTTATACAAATATTACACAATTTCTATAATTATATAAGTTTGAGGGTCCAACTATAACACTTGCAAATATACGATATGAGAGCTCAATTTTTAGAACAGAAAATTTGAGGCTATACTCTATAGTTGCAATTACCACTCTAGCGTAAGGATAGGTTTTTGCAATTTGCCAAAAAAAAGAAAGAAAAAAAAGTAGATGGAAAATGGGACTTATATTCATCATACCACTTTTGCCCCAGGAAATTGAATTTATTTATGGGTTAAAAGAAAAGGTAATGAAACTATTCAAAGCAGAAGAGGGGAGGGGGAGACATTTACATAATCATCATCATAAGTTAAAAGTAACAGTGGGGTATAGTGTGGAGTGTGGGTGAGGGATTCTCTTCCTAAGCTTTGCCATTTACTACCAAAAGGGAATGTATGTGGACATAATGGGTGGGATTGAACAAGGCAGACACAAAATTGAGAGAGAGAGAGAGAGAGAGAGAGTGGCACCAGTTGAGTGAAGTGTGATGTGTTGAGGTTTAGATGATTGTGCCACTGGGAATCAAAGCATCCTTGATAACTGTAACAATCCCACTCTTTATGAAGTAACCATCTGTCTCTCTTGCTGCTTCTTGCACATTGTCTCCATTCACTATCTGCGAGTGTGAGATTAGTATTAGTATTATTATTACTATTATCAACCGCCGACTCACAACATACATTATCACACCCAACAAAACAGTTCATATGATTACATTATCACACCCAACAATACAATTCATATGATTACAGGATCGTGTTCATTTATTTACTTTACCTACTTAACTTTTCTTTTTCATTTATTACTTCAACTGGTTTGTGATGTTTTTTTTATCAACTAGGTCCAATTTTAAAATCTAAAAAAAATAGTTTTTAAAATATATTCTTGCTCTTAAATTTGGAATAAGAATTCAACTCTTTTACATGATAGAGATGAAATCTACGATAAGAACCGAAATAAAATAAGTAAAATTTTTAAAAAATAAAAAAATATATGGTTCCTATTTTAAAACGGCTTCGATTTTTTAAAACATTAGGAGAAAGTCAATAATAAAACGATAATAAAACAAGAATTTTAGAGGTGTAATGAATGCCTTAAAAAAATCTCAAGTTGGCAATAGACACTGTTACTTTTTAGACAATATATAATCCTTGTAATTAAAAGATTTCATATGTTAATGTCTTTAAGTCTATTTAACACTCGTGTAGTTATGGTGTATAAATAATTTAACCAGGTGAAGTGTTTGGTGTTGCAAGTATATAAACACAACTAGTAGCAAGCAATGAACTTATTAGACACGTTATTAAAAATTGACACTTAAAATCTAATTCTCCCAAAAAATCGAAATAGAACATGAAACGGGCAGAAAGTAAATGGGCGGCCATGTGGAGCTGATTTAAAACATATTTATTTCCACCGTCAAAAATTACTTTAAGAGAAAAAGAAAGCTCTAATGAACTCAGGTTCTTGTCTACTTGTGTTTGTTCTTTCCCAATGAAGCAATGGATTTGATTGATGATTAAACACATGATAGAAACCAACACCCAAAATGAGACCCCACCCCGAAAATGAATGATAAGATATAATAAAGACTTACTTGACGTTAGCATTATAAAGTAAAAGTTTTTATGAAATATAAAGGAAAGCACAAGTTGACAAGACAAACCTTAACATTTTCACCGATGCGAGCGTTTTTGTCAATGATAGCTCTCTTGATGTGAGAGTTTCTACCAATTCCAATTGGTACACTTCCCTTTGCCGCCAATAACCTACGGTCCGCATCCGTCTGATGGACACCACAAGAAAAACAAACCAGTTTATGCTCACAACCCATCAATTTTTTGTCTCAACTAACTGAGTGCAAAACAAACAAGATCCAATACGCTTTTCATTTCAAGATAGAGATACTTGGATGCAACCGATTAAAGGATAGGTGTAGCGTAGCCTAGGATGCACTTAAGCATTTTTGCTTTAGGCGAGTTTCAAACGGTAACTTTACTGATAAAAAGTGATTTCCAACGCTTTCATGTTGTTTAATTATATAGTCAAACAATTTTGAGAATCTATCTCAAACTCATGATAAAGAAGGTTATCAAACCTCATAATAATCTGCACCCATCAGTAACGTATCTTCTATGATTGCACCTTCGGATATGCAAGTTCGAATGCCAACGACAGAGTGGTGAATCTTGCAGTTCTGAGGAGAGAATAAAAAAGGCGTTTATTCCAAACTGAAGGAAAGGGAAGATATAATACAGTGGAGACAATGTAACAATGATACAATACAACCATCTTAGCAAAGCAAAGATCTACTTTACTAGTAAAGAAGTTACCTTTATGACACATCCCTCACCAATAACACTGTCTGTGATATCGGCATCAAGCATTTTCGATGGTGGCAAATAACGAGGTTGGGTGTAGATTGGAGACGAACGATCATAGAAGCTGCAATTGGTTGTTTCGTGTATCAAATAAACAAATAATAACTTGACAATTTTATAGGAAAAAAAAAATGAGGAAAGCGAATCAAACTTAACAAATTACCTAAAATCTGGTACTGGCTTCTTTGTGATCCCCAGATTTGCATTGTAAAAAGCTTCAATGGTACCAATATCTTCCCAGTAACCATCATACAAGTAAGCTTGCACCTATAAAGTTAAAGCAACATCTTTATTGTAGAGATCGTAGCTCCAACAAAAGCTCTGAAGCCATTTTTCTCCAGCAAACCAACAATAATCAAAAGTGACACGAGTTCAAGATGAGCACTCTCATTCATCTGTACTTCTCCTTTTTTCTTTTATTTACTTCTTATTTTTGAATCATGGTATAAAGATACATGTAATGAGTAAAGTTTGCATCCAACTAGATGGTTAAGGCCACCATTATTTGGTACTTACCCTCATTCCAATGGAAGTTGCACCAGGAATTACTTCACTCCCAAAATCATTTGCTCCGGGAAATCTATCTCTAAGAAGATTGAGCATCACATCCTTGCTGATAACGTATATACCCATGCTAGCTATGTACGGCATCTCTTTCGCTCTCTCATCATCAAGACCCAAAATAGTAGTATCAACCTGTATGAAATAAAACATGATTGTTAAGCTTTGAACTAATCATCTGAATAACTATTATAGTTCACCCCATGGTTCCATGGTTGGGGCTCTAAATATAATAGTGACGTTTAAAACTATTTATAACCGATAATCAAGTATAGTCAATATTGTTTACTATTTTCTACTACTAAAATAATTTCAACCTCAAACATAGAATATCATAACCCACAAACTAGAATAATCACCACTATAATAACCAACTCAACATCCCAAACGCTTCTAGAAAAGTATTTGAGTTTGGATTCACCTTCATCGCTTTCAATTGCTCTCCTTTCGGTTTCTCTGCAAACTCAATTATGCGTCCCTCTTCATCAATCTTCATCAAACCAAATGCAGTTGCACGTTTTTCATCCATTGGTAGAGCAGCTACAGTAATATCTGCATCGGTCTCCCTGTGTGCTTGAATAAATCTCTCGTAATCCATTCGATACAAATGATCACCAGCAAGAACAAGATACTCCAACACATTCTGCTCTTCAAATAACCACAAGTACTGTCTAACTGCATCAGCAGTGCCCTGCAGAATACGATCCCAAACTTAAAGAAAATGCATACTGAAATCGGACGTATTAATGTTCCCAGAAACAATAATCTGAACATAATGGTAGGTTTTTCAGCACAATTCTAATCATGAAAGAATAAATCTAAGCTTGATTCCATCACCTGGAACCAATTGGGATTCTCTGGACTCTGCTGAGCGGCTAGAACCTCAACAAATCCTTCATTCTTGTAACCACCCATATTACTCGCATAAGCTCGGGAAAGATGACGATTAAGAGAAGCAGAATTGAATTGCGTGAGAACATAAATCTTGGAAATATTGCTGTTGAGACAGTTGCTAACAGGAATATCAATCAACCTATAGTTCGCTCCAAGAGGAACAGCAGGCTTCGCTCGTTTCTTAGTGAGCGGATAGAGCCGAGTTCCAGCACCACCGCCCAGAATAATCCCAAGCACACTCTAAACACAACAAAAACAGATAAAATAAATAAGCCATTCAACCACCATCAATTTCACAAACAAATTCACGTCAGCTCAAAAACAGAAAACCACAGGAAATAAATTCAACGAACGCATCAAGAACAACAGACAACAAAACTACATAATTCCAACAGATTAAACGCATTCACATAATATAACAAAGAAACAAGAATACCAACCCGGCTAGCATCGGGATCGAGACAAGTCTGAGAGTTCTTGGAATCAGAAACCGCTTTAGGAGAAACGATCGAGGGAGCCACTCTACCACCAGAAACACGTCGTGATCCCAAACCCGAACCTCTGAGGTCAATCTTATCACCAGTAATGTGAGACGCACCGAAGGAGAGGCTCCGAAAGCTAGTTCTCCTCGCACGGTTAGAACCATTGGAGGATGAAGACGACGTCGGAAGTCTGAGAACTCCAACTGCAGCCATAGAAGACGCCATTAGACGATCAATTCAAATCCAAAACAACGATATCCGGAAATCTTCTCCGATTAGTCACCGGAAGAAAAATGAAAAAGAAGAAGAAGAAGAAGCAGAGATCAGCTCTGCAGCTCTACTACCGAATGAGAGAAATGCTTCGCCACTGATATTTGATGTGGTGTCACGGACGATTAAGCCCTTGTAGCTTCGACTTTATTACGTCGTCTACTGATGGAAACGTGTGGGGGTTGCAGGGGTAATATAGGAAAAAGAAAAGTATGAATAAAATAGAAGAGATTGAGTGGAGGTGGATTCACGGATGTATCCATGGGTGAGTCACATGGACTCTTCCCTTTTAGATTTTTTGGGAACGGTTTCATTAAAATCAATAATAATAATAATGGATGTATTGTTTAAGAAAAAATTAATATTCCACGTGTCATATTGACCATATCTTAATGTCTTTAGGCATACATCATCACATAATGCACATTACATCCCATCCGCTTCAAATTCTCAACCCAACTATACAAACTTTATCAATTTCAAAATAAATTAAATCTATACTCTTTAAGTACAAAGATTTTAATCTATTTTTCCTTATTAACATATATGTATGTATTCTTAGTTGAGTTAAAATTACTTTTAGATGTAAGAGTTTAAAAAAAAGTAGCTATAAAAGGAAGACTATAATAATCACGTTTATTACATTAAATAGTATTTAAAAATTCTCAATTAGAAACCGTGGTTATTATTTCAAAATCTTCCATTTGCAGCAGTATTTATCATTTGTCTTGCTATAATATCGTTGTTTTCTTATTAAATTAAAATAGTTTATATACTAAATACGTACTATTATAACTTAAACTAAAATAATATAAATTTCAAATCGCAAATTATTGTAACCAAACTATATTGTGGAATATGAATTACGGTAAGTAATTGAGGATATATTTTAAATCTTTTCAAAAGTCAATATCTCAAATGTTATTCTTAGATATTGAAAAAGTGGCTTGCTTTAAATTATATTAGAATCTATTTTATTTTCTTTTTTAATATAATTATCGGAGTAGGAAATCAAAGTTTTGTAAAATCTTCAACTTCCACCTCTAATATGGATAGACACCAACCAAAGTCTATCCATGTTATCATTGATATAATTTAAAAAAATTCTATATTTTGTAAATATTTTCAACAGTTTTGTCATTTAGAAAAAAAATCTCTTAATGTTTAGAAACAAAATATAAAAAATCTCTTAATGTTTAGAAACAAAATAACCCAAATATAGATTTAATGTAACACTAAAATGTCCAAACCTACCTAAAATTGAATATTGGGCATAAAAAACTCACAAAAGTAAACACTACCCAACTTTTTTTTTAATATAAATCCCTAAAATAAAATACAACTTTAATTCATATATATAGTTTGATGCTTCATAAAATTTAATTTTATAGTTTTAAAATTTAGAGCTTAAACCTCATAAGTAATCTTCATGTTCTTAAAAACTTGAAAGAAAAAAAAAAAGTCTCCCCAAATTCTTATTATAAATCTTAAAAAATAAATTCTAACCTTCTATAAAACTAAACTATAACATAGAATTAACAATTTAACTATAAAATAGCTAAATAGGATTCACAACAAATTCAAAATCCAAATCATTCAAAGACTAATTTAGTAATTAATTAATTGAGATATTATTTTTCACAAAACTTAAAAGTAAATGGTTAGAATTTAAAATAATAAAATTATTTCCAAGTTGAAAAATGATGCATAATAAATTATTAGAAAAACTACTTTTCTTTTTTAGTCTCGTGTCCTTGTTACCTAACTTTTAAAATAAACATTTTTAATCCCCAAGTTTATAACAATAGACCCATTTGACCTTCGAATCTATACTTTTTCTTTAGCTTTCAAGTTTAAAAAAATAGGTTTACAAGGTCGAAAAGTATTTTATATTTAATTTTTTTAAAGATAATTATGTGATATTTAAAATATATATATATAATTTTAGAAGTTATCCTTATAATTTAAAACGTCATATAATTATTTAAAATAAAAATATAAAGTTATCTTTTATAAATTTATTTTAAAAAACAATTAAAAATGTACATTTTGAAAACTTGAATACTTACAGATGTGAGAACTTAAAAAATGTATTTTAAAATTCAGAAATCAAATACACATATTCATGAACCGTAGGACTAAAAAGGTAATTTTTTAAAAATTATAAATTGAAGACACATTTGTTAAAAATGTAGAATGCACCATAAGAAAGAATAGAAAAAGAGAAATAAACTTTAGATTAAAAAAATATGAGTTAAATTAGGACCGTCCATTTCTTTTTGTTTGTATTTATTATTTAATAAAAAAGTTATTTTCCTTTTTAAAATAAAAAAGGAATGAGTTCAGGGTGGGGCCAGGAATTAGGAGAGCCGTTGAATTTGAAGTTAGAGGACCATGTGGTTTCGATACACTGGCCCACACCTGATTATTTTACTCATTACACTCCAAATATTTGGTTCCTTCCTTTCTTCCTTCCTTCCCTTCCTTTGCCATCTTCTAACTTCAAGGAGAGACTTTATATATTATTATTTAACATTCTTCCCACAACTTTATTTATATTATGTACTTAGATTACACTTTTAATTCTTCTAATTCTTTTATTTTAGTTCAACAATTTATTAACTTGTTTTGAATTAACTTTACATACTTTGGGCATGTGTTTTGTTTTTGTTTATGTGATAGAGATCCTTGTTTTAATTAGATTGATTTTGTATTAACATTAAGAAATGTTTATCCATTTTGGATTGAGTTGGGTGGAAGTGTTTTAAGAATTTTCTATTCTTATTATACTTGAGAGAAGTATTTGAAACATGTTTGAGAATAATTTTGATATATATAAAAAATTGCTTAGTTTTTTAAAATGCTAATAGAAAGTATATAACTAAAACAAGAAACTTAGAAATAAAAGAAGTATTAATAGGCTTAATCTTCAAAAGCCAAAAATCAAAAGATAATACCAAAGGATTGTAAATAAGATGATCACTCAAATCTAGGAAATTATGCAAACCACATAATCAAACCAGAAACAAAATTTTAAAAACCACTGTGGATGAAAATAATATGATAACTTATAGCCTTTGTGCTTTTCAAGACATCTCAAAAAGAAAAACAATATGTACATTTAGCATCAACAAAGCTATGGGATTCATAACTAGTACATCATAAAGATAGAAAATATAATTTTTGGGATCTAAATTTCCAAAAGGATTAGAAGCCCAAAAATGACAATGAAACCATGACCAATTGTTGTTTGTTATTGTTTTCCATCACTTTCTCAACATTATTCCAAAGTCTTGGATTAAAAGTGAGCCAAACAACCTTAAAAGAACTCAAGAGGACTCAAACAAGAGTCGTCCTTGTCAAGAAGTCAAGGCGTTAAATTAATATGTAAAAACTTGATCAACCAACCGAATTAAATTGCACGACTGTCTTGATTGATTTTCTACGTGCTTAAAAACACTATGTTTTGAATGTTTTCAAACACTTAGAAAGTCAAATCTAAACCAACCGTTTTTTTTTAACTTTCTGCTAGACTACTTTTACCACAATAGGGCTTCTTACATGGTGCTTACCATCTGACCATATCAAATCACCATATACATAATTCTTCTTTGCTACTTTATGTTCCTTGACTTTCATAAAAACTTTGAAGCTCAGCTCTTCTCCTAATCTTGTGAAGTTCAACTTCTTTGGCTTAACCCAAACCGATATCCCAGCCGGTTTTCTTATCTCGACTTCGTATGTTCCAGGAGAACCAACATTCTTTAGTCTTCGAGTAATTGCGATTGATCTTGAGAGCTCAGGGACAGTTATTGAAGGGTAGTTAAGATTTGTAGGACTAATAGGCTCCGAGCAATTAAAGGGACCATTGGAGAATTGTGATATTTGAGCTTTGTTATATCCTAATGCACATAGAAATGACAGATATTCATTAACCTCTATGTCATAGATCAAGCCTGGATCTGTAGCACCATTTGGATGAACATGTCCTGCTCCATAGTTGAATGGTGAGGCCACTGAGTAGGACGCATTGAGGAGCGGCTCGAAGTTGTTGTCTAAAGTGCTTGCTGTGAAAAATAAAGGAAAATAAGCGACTAAAATGGGATTATGATAGGAATGGTGTTAGAGAGATATTAAGGGTGTATCAGTAATTGGTTAGTAGTTTGTTAGGGAAGTTTGGTTATAAATAAAGTGAGTATGGAAGAAGGAAGATACCCAATTTTTCAGCGAGTGAATTAAAGTTTGCGAGAGATCTTAAGGTTAGTTTATCTTGTATCTCCATTACCTTTATGGTCCAATATATTCAGGTTCTATCAGATTCTTGCTCAACCAAATTAAAAAATCCACTTATTTTGTGCACAAAAACTAGAAGTCAGCTAATGTCTAATTTGTCAATAGCTAGATGCAATCCAGGAAAGGTAAGAAATTAGCTCATGGTTTTCAAAAAAGAAAAAAAAAAATTAATCCTGGCTTTTAGGTCTCAAAATGTTACGTTTTAACCCTTGAGGTGTGGATTTAGTTTCCTTTTTTATCTTAGATTTTAAAGTTCTACACTTTTAGTCGTGAGTTCTCACTAACACTTACTTTTATTCATAATTATTTATTGATACTGAAAGTTAGCACCAATTAATGTGTGATATGATCAGTAGAAACTTGGAGGTATAAGTGTATAATCTAGAAATCTAAGGACCAAATGGAAACTAAACTCAAGGGTAAAAACATAACATTTTGGAACCTAGGAACTAATGAAAACTAGACCAAAAACTCAAGGGTTAAAATGTAATGTTTGGAAACTTAAGGACTGAATGAAACTTATACTCACAGCTCAGGGACTAAAAATATATTTTATCCTTTTATTTTTGGAAAAGAGGTGTTGAAGTCACTTACCCGTGGTCATGATGGCAGATTTGATAGCTGCAGGACTCCAATGCGGGTAAAGAGTCTTGAGAAGACCAGCAATACCAGAAACATGAGGGCATGACATAGAAGTTCCTGATACTGAGTTAAAAGGAATCCGACGATTATCAAATTCTTGGTTCGTAGGTCCTTCTGCTTCACTATAAGCAGCTATAACACTCAGTCCAGGAGCTGTAATATCAGGCTGCACACTCAAAGTTTATCTAACAATCAATTCAGATCCACACAAACTGCCAAACTAATAGGAGTAGCTAAGGCCCATTTAATAAGTTCGATTTTTTGTTTTTGATTTTCAAAAATGAAGTTTATAAACACTATCTTTTGTGAGTATTTATTAGAATCCAAGTTAAGTTTTCAAAATACTCTTTTTTAAAAATAGTTTTAATTTTATTTCTTAATCAATGTTTAGCTATGAATTCAAATGTTGTTTTAAGAACAATGAAAACTATTGTAAGGAATTGTCAAAAAGTAGGCAAAAAACAAAAAACAAAGTAGGATCCCGTTTGGTAACCACTTGATTCTTAGTTTTTGAAAATCAAGTCTATAAAACACTCGTTTGAACCTCTAAATTTTTTGCTTTTTAAATTTTACCATTGTTTTCAAAAGTCAAGCCAAAACTTATAAAAACTTGTTTTTGTTTTTTTAAATTCGGTTAATAATACAACTTTTGTACTTGAGCAAGATGTAAATCATGGTAAGAAATTGAGAGAAAATATGTTTAATTTTCAAAAACAAAAAACAAAAAAACGAAATGGTTACCAAATAAGCCAAAAAAGTTATCAAAGAATGACTAAAAAGACAACCTTCAGGATCTCTGGAGTAACAGTGTTTGGTCCCACCGATGAAAATGCTGCCATGAATGGAGCTGGCCTTATACCTAATTGAGTTGTAGCTGGTGTGATGTAAGCCTCGGGGTACCTATCCACAATTTAAAGGTTTCAGGCTTTAAAACACTTGAGCCCACAGAAAGTCAATCTAAACGAGCCTTAACTCAATTCTGTTATAGAAGCAACTTACTTAGTTGAATTGATGTATGCAAAGACCAAACTGCCGTCGGTGAAGTTTATGTGCGAGGCTGGAAGGACATGTGGGTCAGCAAGGATTTCATTCCCACTAAGCTCATTATTAGCAAGAATCATGCCCGCAGCACCAGCCAACAATGCTTGTTCACCTTTGTCAACTCTTGCATTATCACCTCGAAGGCAGACAAGGATCTTTCCCTTAGCTTTCATAGGGTCAAGTGTACCAGCTTTACACAATTGACTGAATGGGGTCCAAGAAGTCAGAGTCAAATATTGATAGTTCCAATAATACGCAGTGTATTCAATAGCTAACAGAGAGCAGAGAATGATTGTTCCAGTTTCCTTACGCTTCATGAGCTGATGCATTGGCTAATCTAACATCTGCAGCATTCATGAGTGGATAGAGCTTCTTGCTTGGCAAAGCATCCTGGGACAGGCTTTCACCCTACAAACGATCATACTCTTTGTGAGGCAAATACATCATCAATATTCTTTACAAAACCTCCAATCTAGTATATATTCAGTTGCTGTTAATTCATATAAATTGTTTCAAGAATCTTGCTTGAACAATGAGAGTAGCATCATCAATGGGAAATACACGCAAGGTTAACTTATAAGTTGAAGTCCCTGAAATTTTAAGTGTGTCAAACAAGTTTCTAATAATTAGTCCCTTTAACTTCCAATTTTGTGTTTCATAAGTCCCTAAACCTATTCGACCGTCATTAAAATTCACAAATTTATTAGACATGATACCAAAGGTTAATTGATCTATGAGGTATATAATTCAACTTTATGTATAATACATATGTTAATTTCTCTTTTCTTAAAAAAATATATTGCATATCTGTGAGAGTACTAGTCAGGAGTATACGGGTAAGATTAATTTAATATTTCCAACGGTATAGTAGTAATTAGCAACGGGTATCTTGGTTATAAATAAAGGGTGTAGATCATTTTAGGACATGGATGGCCCTCAGGCTATTGAATAACTTCTCTTGATATTGCATGTTCTTTGTGTTTCTCGGAGTATTCTGGTTCGGTGGTATCCTAACAACATACTAACTATCAAGTAAACACAAAATTAAAAGTTGAGGGACCTATTGACATCTTTTAAGTTTAGAAATCTATTACACATCTTCTTTCAGAGACCAAACTTATGATTTAACCTACACTCAAAGTCATAACTCCCAACTTTCAATTAAACTATTTTGGCTCTAACTAACCTGTTCAAATTCAAGGAAATACAACAAACATGTGATAAGCAATATATAATAACATAGTGCAACAAAATTCAAGAACAAGTTGCCCTAACCTCGATCTGCTTCCTGTTCCCAAGAACAACAAGACTAGGGAACTTCCTGTCCATGGTGCTGGCTCCGACGGTGATCTGCCAGGGCGCAACATTGGTCACCGTACCGGCCGCCGGTCCCGAATTTCCAGCAGAGCAAATCACGACAATCCCATGCTTGATGGCGTGGAATGAGCCAATAGCTACACTATCGTTAAACAACGGATTCGGATCTCCTCCAAGCGACACCGACAACACATCGACACCATCGTGAATCGCAAAATCAAACCCTGCCAATATATCAGCATCAAAGCACTCATTTCCACCCTTCGGAGGCCAGCAGACCTTGTAAGCGGCCACTCGAGCCCTAGGTGATCCGCCCTTGGCAGTGCCCTTACCTAAGCCGAAAACGCTAGCTCCGGCGACGAAGTTACCGCCGGCCGTGGACAAGGTATGAGAGCCATGGCCTTCTTTGTCCCTCGGCGAATGGAATGAGGAATTGAGAGGGCCGACGACGGATGCATAGCCTTTGTTGAAGTATCTTGCTCCGATTAGTTTCCTTGAGATTGAATCACCGATGAATAAAATTACACAAATTTCATCCTCAACTGACTAAATCAAAGGAATGGCAAGAACACAATTTAAAAAAAAAAAAAAACCAATTTTGCATTATTAAAGTAAAATCTTTTTCGAGATTCCTTAATCCACATTAACACTAACTATGAATATAATTAAGTGAAATTTGTGTAAAAAAGTTTAGGAATAAAAAAGTGTTCATCCAACTATTAATTTTTTAGCTATGCATATATATACATATTTCAAACTAAGTATGCTTTTTTAACTTGAATGTTTATTTCAAACAAAATCCGTGTATAAATAACTTCTTAGTATAAAATTGGTTTAATCAATTTAAATGTTTGAGTTTGAAATAATTTTCGCTTCAGATTGAACCCAAAAGGCAAACAAACTTTTGTTCGGCTAAGATCGTTTAAGCAAAAGTAGAACTCTTTCATCAACCTTTAAAATTTGAGTTCATTTCATAATTTTTTTTTTTAGAAAAATAACAACTTTAGTTACGTGTTATTTTAGTGAAATTTGGACTTACTTTTATTTTGTCCAATTGCTTTTAGAAACAAACATTACTTTATAGCATGTGTAGTTCATATTCTCAAACAATATCTAAAATATACCTTAAACAAATTGTTATATGATAAGTCAAATAAACAATTGATTCAACAAATAAATCGATGGAATAAAAAATTAAGAAACTAAATTGCAATATATAAAAGTTATGTTTTAAAAACATTTAAATTATAAAGAATTATTTTCAAAAACAACAAAATATTAAAATTATTTATAAATTAGAGCAAAATCAATCGAATATATATATATATATATATGTATATATGATATAGAAATGAAAAATGAGAGATGTAGTGGTTGGTTATAAACCTAGTATCTTTTTATAGATAAAAAGGTGAAAAAGGGGTAGAAGGAATAAATGGTTGTACTTTTTAGCACTAAAAAGAAGATCCAAATGTGAAAAAGTGGTTTGTGGATCCCATTGCTTCTATCTATATCTATATTTGGTTATATCTTTTCAACACCATTTCAATATTCTCTCAATATTTAATTCCATAACATATACTCTTAGTGTACCTTTAGATATTGGTAGGGCCTCATACACCTTTTTCTTTTTAACCATCACATAAACTTTTCCATTTTTTAGATATCTCTTCGTCAGAGTTTTGTGGTTCAAATCTTCTAACTTTTATCTACTGTACTAAGAAAATCTCGTTTAGTAATCATCTGATTTATTAATTTTAGCTTTTGAATGTATATATTTATTGAAAAAAAAATATACAAACCACGATAAGAGAGAAAATGGATATACTTTTCAAAAATTTAAAATCAAAATCCAAATAGTTACTAAATGTGGTCTAAATCATGCTCGTGCTAGCATGTTGTTAGTTTAATACATTTGAAAAGTTACTCGTCTTTATTATTGATTTTATAATATGAGCTCCTTTTTAAAGTAGGTAAAAATTATAATAGGCAGACTAAACAATCTTTATGCATGTTTTATATCTAGATCATAAATAACGAATTTATATTTCCTGATGTATGAAAGCAGATAATATGAGTAAGAGTTAGAATTGAAAATTCCATCTAAAAGAGAACGTGTAGAATCTTAAACCTTAGATAAAAACAAAAACAAAAACAAATAATGTGGTGTAAAAAAAGTGTAAATATAGAGGGAAAATGAGAGAAAAGAGAGAGTATACATACCTATTGCAATGGAAAGAAGGATCATTTTGGTTTTGGCAGATTCCTTTCCACCTATGAGGAATTGGTCCATATTCATCATCACTAAAGCTCTTTGATTCTGCCCACACCCCTATTTTTCCATTTTTCCCAAACCAAAATGTCCCCTAATTAGTTTCTCCAAACACAATTAATTTTCAATTTTGCAAATTTTAAATTTCGACTCTCAAACTTACATATTTGTATCAATTATTCTCGTTATATCAGCTTTAGGATGTAATTTTCATCAACTGCAGGTCCAATTTTTACAACTATCGATGGTTTAACTTTAACACTCTTAAGAAGGTTAGGGACAAAATTGTTATTAGTAAAGATTTAAGAATGTAATTGCAACTATCTTAAGATTTTAAGATGGGTTTTCCAACTTTTCCAAAATATTGTTTTGTTTTGTGTTTAGTCACTCTACTTTTACAAATTCAAATTCAATACCTATATTATATTTTTAATAAATCTAAATATTTTAGTTTTGATGCTCTTAAAATGTTTACTTCTAATCATAATCTTAAAATTAATGTCTAATCTTATAAATATTTCTTTTGGGGTTTTTAAAAATAAAAAAACAAAATTATTTACACTTGAACAAAAATTCACTACACTCGATTTCGCTATTAATTATAAATATCTCGTCCATTTAAAAAAAATGATATATAGACATTTATGAATTAATTAATAATTTCTTTTTTAAAAAAAAAAAAAAATGAACCATTGGGGTTGGAGTTAAGAGTCAAAGAGACTGAACACAGATCTATTAAAATATATTTTTAGTTCTTCAAAAAAGGAAGGAAAAAAAAAACCCATTAAACTAATCAAATCCTTCTGTCATTTTGATTGGCCTAAAACCCTTCTTCTTTAATTTCTCTCTCAATAAAAATCAGATCTTGTTTGTATTCCCAAAATAATAATAATAATATGTCAATGGCTTTGCTTGAAAAATTATTATTCTAACTCTTCAAAATAATAATAATAATAACAAATAAATTAATTAATAGAATTAAAAAGAAGAAGAAGAAAAAAAAAACGGACCAGTATCAAGGTTTCCAATAATGGTGTCTTCTCCAAATCTTGCTTTCTTCCATATTGATTCTGAGTTGATAACTCCATTCTCCTTCTCTAATCCCATAAATTCCCACGATCTTGTTGTGTGTAATTTTCTTCCTCTGTTTAGAAAAACCGACACCACTCTCGGATGCTCTAATTTTTTTTAAGAGGTAAAATATATCATATCACCAGTTAACTCGAAACTTAACTTTAGTAGTTGACTTTATTAAATTTTGAAAAGTTGACACTAATTGAAAAGAAAAACTACTTTGAATGCAAACCTTTTTTCAAACCTTTCCATCGTAGCATTATATTATAAGTAAATTTAAAAGGTAATATTTATATATAATTTTGAAACTGAAAAAATGGTTTTTTTTTAATACTTGTTTTTTGTTTTTTGTTTTTATAGAATAATTCGACTGAGAATTCAAAGTTGTGATTTGAAAATGTTATCTTTTAATAATTGATTGGAAAATATAAATTATTTTTTAAAAAAATAGTTATCCAAGTAGAAATTATTTATTACTTTTTTCCCCTACTTGTCCTACTAATTTTTTTTTTTTTTAAATTAGGAGTATTGTTTAATAGGAAGAGAGTAAAATTAATATTGTCTCTTTGAAAGAAAAAAAAAACAATAGAAGAGAGAAGCAAATTTACTGGCTAATTGAGCAGCTACTTCATCTTCCAACATTGCTGCAAAGCCATTGATGTGTCTTGTATATGAGTAAAATATCACATCATTTGTAAACTCTTCTCCACTAAAAACAAACAATCAATCAATCAAAATCGTTAGATGATTCAAACATAAGACTTACTATATAATCTTGTATATACTTACATATGAGATCCAACCTAAGCGGATAGCTAGGTACGTTGATAAAATGATGATCATATAAAGTCAATTATTATCGTTTTAGTCATTTGAAACGGGCGTACCTTTTGAGAAATGGTTGGAGAAATTCGTGGTGAGAATTAGCGACGACATCAGCCGGTTTTTGACCGCCGTGGGAATGAGCTCCCATGTAGACAACATAGGACTGTAAAAATGCATGTGTGAGTTGGGAGGGAAGAAAATGAGAGAGAAGAGAAGAAAGTATTGGTTGAAGTACTGATTAATTGGTTACATACCCTTTTAATGGCGGACGTGGGAGTGAATAGTGAAGAAGAAAGGAGAAGAAATGAAAGAAGAAAAATGGAAGAAGAGAGTGTTGAGAGTTTCATGGGGTTTTCTTCTTTTTTTCCCCTTTCTTATTCTAAATCTCTATCTTTCTTTCACATTTGCTTCATACTCCCCTCTTCTTGGTCTTTATTTATATGTATATATTTCTCCATCCAATGGAATATAATAATTAGATTCTCCCACACTAGATTTAATTTGCCTTAAAAAAACTTAGGTTATAAGTGCGTTTTCAAATATAACATAATTAACTAAATTATTTATAAAATACGGTAAAATTTCAGATTTTATACCTACAATGATTGAATAAATTGAAATTTCGTTATATTTTGTAATATTTTAAGTTGTTTTATTATTTACAAGATTGTTTAATTTTAGCCTTCAGGTTAAAATATTATTTATGGTCTCTATATTTTAAAGTTATTATTCTATCTACATCTTCGTACTTTTCGGTAAATCTTAAAACGATTATTAAATTTTATGTTTATTGAATTAGGTTTATTTTGGTAATCTCTCCAAATTAAATGATTAATGAAATTAGCTAATAGTTAATATTTTTTTCATACAAAAAAAAAATAATATGTCAATACATTTTCCTAATTTATAGTAAAAATACTAATTAATTAGATAACCGTTTTTTCAAACAAATAATTTGAACTAAATTTAAATTTTATTAAAAAATTAAGGATTAAAATTAATCATTTTAAAAATAAATAAACTAGAATGGAACAAACACTAAAATATAAAAAACCAAAATAATATTTTAACTATCGTTGTTGTTATAAGTTTATAATCTAAACTATACAAAGATATATGTAAATACCTATGTGTGTATGCATAGATATATGTGTACATTTGTTTGTTAACTCAATTCTTTAGGTGACAAGTCAATTATATTTGACATGTGATTGAGACGTATTAATCAAATTATTTTCAAGATAAGCAGCTAAGGAGAGAACTACTTGAGCAATTTGACTATATATCGGCTTTTAAAACAATATATTATATAGATGCATTCAAATTGGTAAATATGTACGTACGTGTGAAGTTATTAATTAAAATATATGAATTTAAATTAAATGCTATTTTTTTTAGTTGTTACTGTGTGCTACTATATGCTAGTCGAACTATTTATGCTTTAGCAAGTGGGAAGCGCTTTAAAATGAGATAACGTATATCACACAAATTTTTGTGATAATTTTATATTCGTGATAGACCATGAAAAACTTAAATGTCTATCTAAATCTTTAGATCTTTCATTGTCTCGTGTGAATAAAATTAGAATTTTACTATATTTTGTAAGTATTTTTTTAGAAAATTTTTTTATATGAAAGAAAATAAAAAAGTTGGGATAAATGAATTTATCATATTCAACTTTGGTTAGGTATTGTAACATTAAATAAACCTTGTGGAGTTCATTGAATTGGATTGCAATTAAATGAAAAATGTAATTTATTTTTTGAAATTTTACTCACTTTTGTTACATATAATTCTAATAAAGTTAAAATTTATTTAATATAATTTAATTATTTGGATTAAAAAACAGTTTTATTCATGGCCTAATATTTGTATCGATTTAAACTATAAACTTTTATAACTATATTAATTTATATCATTGATTATTCCGTCACGTCTTGTTTGATGAAACATCCTATTAGATTTATAATTATTTGATCAATTAAATTTTAAACTTTTATGAAATCAATAATTTAGACTTTAAGCTACGATTTCATTTTGAAAATATCTCATAGCATCATTAATAGTTTACTTTATTAATTGGACATTGAAATAAGATATACCCTGAGTAAAAATTGACATAGTAATCTTAATTCTTAACAAAGGGTCTAGATTGATTCATTAACATCAATTTAAAAGTTTAATTAAAAAAATTATAAATTTTACAAGATGTCTTACTAATATTTGATGAACAAAGAGTAAATTAATTAATTATATATTCAAATAATTCAAATTTGAAATCAATAAAATTATTTCTACATACTTCTAATTGACTAGAGCCCTAGAAGCTTAGGGATATAATTATTTTTCCTTCTTTTTTGTCCTATAGTGATTTTTCAAATTGATCAATGTGTACATTATTATAACGAAGTTTATAAAGTTGACTATGAATATAACGTTTAGGACTTTAATGACTATTTAGTGTGTGAAAGAAAATGATATTAATTTTTTGGAAAAAGAAAAGTAGATTATGTGTTTATTGACTTTTCCACAAATAAATTAAAAATAAGAAGAAAAAGTGTCCCCAATCTACATCTTTGAACTAAATTTCCACTCCTTTTTAAGTTCTATAAATTCAAATAGTCCTTCACGCATCACATGTTATGGTTTAGATTGATCTAAAAATATCATTAGAAGTAGGGGATGGATTGTTAAGAGATGATACCGATACAAATAAATTTTCAAATAATTTATAAAATTAATTCATATATATTACTCGATAGATAAAACAAATTATAATCTAAAGAAATAATTGTTCGATCATGGTCAATGATACGCTCAAATGTGATTCTTTGAAGATCTTGTTTTGTTAATATCGCTTCTTAAGAAGTTGGTGGGGCTGACTTCTAGTTTTTTGTCGGATTGATTTTCCTTCGTCTTTGGTGACTACTAATTTTTTGACGGATAACCTTCAATTGCTATCTACTATTGATAGAATTTAAAATTTTGTTATAAATATTTTGATTCATTTTTGTTAATTTTGAAAATACTTCTATACGGTGAGTTTTTATAATTTATATGGAATAATACTATAGAAACATTAATTGTAATATCCTAAACATAAAAATATAAAGAAAACATTATATCTCTTAAAAATGACTATTTTTTTTTCTTATCTTTCTAAAATGGCTATTTAAAAGGATAAAAAACAAACTTACTTATTACAAAATTGTTTTAAATGACGAACCTATTAAAAATATTTACAAATTTATCCATTTTTATTATTAAAATAATAAGTCAATTTAAATCCACTGCAGTTTATCATAAATAAAAAGTAAAATTTTATCATATCGGTAAATAAATCTAATCGTTAAAAAACATCGATTCTAATTTGAGCTAATAAAATATTATAGATAGCAAAATATTGAAATTGTTTACACAAATATAACAAAAAGAAAAACTTAAATAAACAATATAAAGTTGGATGAATTTTTATATATTATTACTTTGTTTGTTTTTTGAAAATCCCTTTTCATTCATATAATTTTACTTACAAAGTAGGATAAAGTAGTGAAGCACAAAAAAAGAGTAATTTTCAAAAAGTGAATTAAGAGGAATATGAAGAAGTTGAGGTTTTAAAGTAAATATATATATATGTAAAGAACAAGTGGAGAAGGGTCACTTCTCACCAACACAACCCATCTTATTTCTTTTCTTTTCTTTTGGTACTTTGAATATCCCAACCATCATTGGGATCTATTCCAACAATTTCTTGTTTTTGAATTTGAAAGTAATAATAATTTGAACAATGAAAGAAAAACTATTTTCTCGTGTTTTGGATCTAGTTTTTACGTGTGATTTAGAGGATATCAAATAGAAACTAAATTCAAAAGTCAAGGACCAAATGTTTTTTTATAATAACAATAATGTCGTCGTCGAATGAGCTAATTCAAATATCCAGAAAATAAAATGTCCAAATACTATATATATAAAAAGATCAAGTAATGTTGATTAATATGTGTGCATGATCTAACTCAAAAATTCTTACAAATATTTGAAATTAGAGAACATAATCAAATATTCTTATTAGATAACATTGGTTGATTTGATAGCAATGATAGTGATAGACAAAAACCGATTGTTAGATATTTTAAAAACAAGCAAATGCATCCAAGTGTGTATCGATTTTAACGGTCATTTTCGTTAGAATTGGCACGACATACCAAAAAAATGGATTGGATTCTAAGTATTTTATTTCACTTGCTTTAAAAAGTTCCAATTATATGTGTATCTAAACTCTGACGCTAACTTTAATTTGTCTAGTCTATGTGACCACCTCTAGAACGATCGTCACTAATCTCACTTCTAATTTGACTATCTCACTTGTTTATAATCCATTTAACTATCACATCAGGACACCTCATTAAAATGTGTCACATCGATACTAGACTTATCGACTCTTTTAAAGTTAGTGTATTGAGTTAAAAATAACGTGCTACTCGATGATTCTAAAAAAGAGCTTGATGCATAGTGGACACTAAGAAAAGAAATAGAAGATAGAATATGTTTTTTTTTAAAAAAAAAAAAACAATATGTTAGATATAAAAATAGTGGTCCAAAAGTGTGTGTGACACTAGTTGACTATGTGAGCAAGTGAGTGAGTATAGCCCAAGCCAAGGCATATAGTTAATATGCTTTTTGCTCCAACATTTCGTATGCTTCCATCAACCACACCCTCTCTATCCATCACCCCCACACCCTTTTTCTTTGCCATTTCCATCTCTCTTTTTATGTCCCAATCAAACTTACTAATTCTAGCTTTTAATTTGTGACTTGGATTTTTTGGTTCGACTTGAAAATGTGAGGATTACTTTTTGAAGTTTAAATGAAAAAGGGAAATTAAATCTCAATGGAGTGTGAGGTTTTTCTAATGTATGTGTGTAGTGTATATATGTTATAATGTTGTGAATGTTATATATTTTGTATGCTCTAGACTTTTAGATTAAATGATAAAGAGTTCGTTGGATAAATGACTTGAGAATCAGGAAGAAAATGTCAAATGATATGATTTTTTTAAAAGAAAATTAAAATTGTCGAATGTTGTCAAATTTGAGTGAAATTACCAAAATAGACTTGTATGTACGTATAAAAGTAGTCACACTCTCGCTTAATCTTCTTTTTCTCACTTACAAATCACTACTCTCTTGTGCAAAAATTAATGTCACTCTCGCTCAACCTTGGTGTCTTCCTTAGTGTCATTAGTGTCGCTCTCGCTTAACCTTGGCGTCTCGCTCGCTCTCGCTCTCACTCAACCTTGGTGTCTCGTTTGGTCTTGCTCTGGCTCAACTTTGGTATCTGGCTAGGTCTCGTTGGTGTGGCTCTCGCTCAACCTTGTTGTTTCACTCGGTTTTGATGTCGTTGGGTCGTGTGGATGATGCTAGAGAACTCGTGTCGAATAACTTGAAGAAGAAGCTGAAGAAAACGATATGCAACTAAAGAAGATGACGTGCAATTGAAGGAAGAAGACAAGGAAAACTTAAATCAGTAAAGGAAGGACAATAGTGTAATTTCACATCGTTATGACATTTAAAAAATTGGATCATTTTACATTTTATACCTTTAAAATGGGTTTTCTATACAAATTTTTCAATAATAAATTTGGTATTCTAAAATTTACAAGTCTTGGTGTAGTACTTACTCTTAGATTTTCATTTCAATTTGATATTTTTTATTTCAAAAGTTTTAATTTAGTTAGTGTAGTTTAGTCAAGTTTGTGAAGTGATTATTTGATGGTACTATACTAACACTTATTTCATTTAGCTAATCATGTAAGTAAGAAAATCACCTTTTATGTGTTAACTTTACCAAGTGTGCACGACCAAATTGGTAAACAACTAAAGGTGACCTAATTTAATTTGGTAAGCTAGGGTGGAAATTAAGGCCTATAGCTCAAAATCTCATCTCAATTATGTCGCTCGACTCGACATGGAGCTAACCAAATTTCATTAAATGTATAACTTTGCTTGACGACGTATAGTTACTTAACATCATTTATTATAGTAAACTAAAAGCCCTCCTACTCAACAACCAAGTTGTCTCAGCTATTCCTATAAACAGGTGAGATTTTTTTCATACTCCAAGTACACGATATTACTTTGCTAAAGTGTGTGGAACAAAATAATATATCATTGTTAGACTTTTAAATAAGACTTTCACCTTAACTCATTCAAACATCTCATTATAGATCTGCTAAAACTTTATGCATCAATAGAGAAAAAATACAGGTTTTAATTTTCGAGTGGATAAAACATAATTTAGAGACTGCTTGTAAAATTTAACTAAACTTTATAGCCCATGTTAAAACTAAGTATGTGTAGTCATCGAGTATTATCAAAGACAATTGTAGTTTACTAATTCTAGTAAAAATTCTTTGATCTTTATTTCAATACCTAATATTCCAAAATGAAAAGAGTTTCAAGTTTATGTCATGTGAAATATTCTTTTTTCTTTTTCTTCATTTAGTAATTTTTTTTTTTGTATTTTAGTTTGTGAATTTATTAAAAAAATTCCCACACACTTTAGAAAGTTTACTTTTTTAAGATGAAAGTTTTAGCAATGGTGGTCCTTGAGCATTATGATTCAACATCCATAGTGCATCATTCAAAAAGTTTATGTTAGTGTTTAGAATTTTAGTAGCATTATAGAATCTTTTATATGGTAGAGACAAACAAATGGCGTGTCGAAAAGGATGATATTCTTGCACTTTTTTTTTTTTGTATAAGTAAATTTACAAAAGGCTTATTAGAGTGAAAATTATCCCCACAAACCAACACGAGTTGTTTCAGTATGCTTTTGTTCTCACTTTCTTAAGAAAATTTCTAAGAGGTTATCCAACCTAAAATTTCTCCAAACTAAATATGTTTAACTTTGGAGTTCATCGAGCCAACGAAAATGAGTGTGCACCTTGATGGTATACTTAGTAATTTTTAATTCTTTTCAAGTATTTCTTAACTTTACTTTTATGTCATTAAGATGTGATACGTGTTCAACGTTAGACCTAGTAAATTTTATTTTGTAGTACCTAATAATCTATTATGAATATTATTTTATAACCTTAGTTTTGCTACGAGTTTTTTATTTTACATTCATAAAATATTTTTATTATTTTCATTAGTAAAACCGACTATAATAACAACATAGGAATATAATAACCGACTAAAGGAATTGGGATGTAAAACGACGTCGTTTGGGATCGAGAAAGAAGCGAGAGAAGAGAAGCTCGAGAGGCCGATGAGAGCAAACGAACGAAGCTAAAATAAAATCAAATAAGGTTTTTGAAATTCGATCTTCTACGCCGGCGATCCGCCATTTCAGAGTTGTGATAGCTCGGAGCTCAGAGAATGAAATTAGCTCCAAAAGTAATATTTCTCCTCAGAGATTCTGAGGGTTTTGCCTCAGCCCTTTCCGGAGCTCTTCGCCTCAGCCCTCCTTCCACGGTCACCACGCTGTTAGCTCCATTTCCATTTCTTTCTTTTCTTTTCTTTTTTGTTTCCTTCATTGAATTTTAAGTAATTAGCTGACTAACAAATCAAACTTGGCTTGATTTTATTGCAGGGATGAATGTTTCGAGTTCTCCCTCGAGGATTATGCAATCAAGGACCAGAAGGCCTCCGGGAACATCGTTCATTATCTTGATGATAAGGGAATTTATCAGGTAGTTGTTGCGGTTTCGGATTATATTAGTGTTGAGAAATGGTTAGAACTTTAGTTTTACGGAGAATGTTGGCTTCTGTTATCCAACGTCAAATTTCTTGTTAGATCGTTTCAGCTGGTTTAGCTGTGAAAGTTCGTACTCGTGTATTGTGAAGTGAAAGGCTTCGTTAGATCTCAAAGAAGGATTGATAAGAAATGTTAGGATTTTATTGTGGTAATCAAGTGTGTAGAACAAGAACTAATCTTTAGATATTGGCACCAATATCATAGAGTCTGGTTGACATATTCTTTTGCTTCTAACACAACACACAAATATTTAGGAGCTAGGTTCAACTACGGATGGAGAGTGAGTTAAAGCTTAGGTGCCTGTTCAATGATGAGAACCGAGAAGAGGAAATGTGTGATGACATGGTGTTCTGTTTGGGTTGGATATTAGCTTATCTACATCTTGAGATGTGAAATTTACCTTTTAATATACCAACAAATAGATTGGATCGTCATCCTTATAAGAGGCTTTTCCTAGGCCTTTTGCATTATCCCTCAGGAAAGATCGCTCTGTTGCTGATCTTTATTGCCTTGAAATGGCATCTTGGGTTTTGGGTTAGAGAAGAAACCTTAAGGAGGAGGAAGTGAGGAAGGGGTCTAGCCTATAATTTACCATTTTATCATTGTCAAGAAAGGCTCCTTTGCAGCAATATCCCTTTGGCCTCTGCCAGAAGATATCTTGCGATTTACAGTCAGTCAGCCACATAAAACCTTTACTTGTAATTATAGCAGGGTTCTTTCCGAAAGAAAATACATTTTTTTATTGGGGACCATAACAATGGAAGCATTAGTACTGCTAATGTGCGACAAAGGGAGGTCCCTTGGCTCGTTACCTTGCCGAATTGGTGTTTCTTTGTCAAAGGAATGGAGAGACCGTGCCGCATCTATTCATCTCCTGTCCCTTTGTCAATCCTTTTTGGAAGTTTATCCTGCTTTCAATTGCTCCCTTGGGAGGTATGATCGCTTTACTGGAGGCGGTTTTTATTGGCCACCCATTTAATAAAGAGAAGGAAGTCATTTAGATAAACTTCATGAGAGCCTTTTTTTTGGTCAGTTTGGTTGGAAAGAGATCAACACATTTTCAAGGACAAGCTACTGATTTTGATAGTTTTTTTAGCATTTGATCTATATTGCTCCCTTTGTGTAAATTCTCCCCTTACACAACATTATTCTTTTTTCTCTAATTGCCAAATGGAACTGCCTTTTCTGCAATTCCTTTGGCACTTTTGCTGTCTTCTTTTGTAATTCCATCTTAATCAGTGAAATGAAGGCATGACAGTTTCTCATAAACAGGAAAAGTTAACTTTGAATGCCAAGTTCGGTCTCTTAGGGGGTTAGAAGATTTTCTTTCTTTTACTTATTGTCAATGGTATGTCATTTGAAATCTGGTAATGTTACTTGTTTCTGTCACCTGATCTGAGTTCATGCCTGGACTTAACTACAAAAGCTACTTGATGAATTATTTCTTTATCACATACTGTTTTTGCTTTATCTTCAGGTTTCAGTATTAATCTTACAAAATTACGAACCTCCAGTCTTGGCGTGTGCTTTAGATGTAGTTCTTTCACACATAGCAGGAGAATGCTCACCCTCTTCTTCTAAAGCAAAACCCACTCTTGTAGTCCCATCTGTCATTACATCCTCGAAGCTCAAGTGGGAGAGCAAAACTCTCACAAAAAATGATCAGACTGTTCTTCTGTATGGTACCGAAGTAGGTCCAGAAACAGATATTTCTCGAACGATGGGTGCCAAAGTCAAGAAACTACCATCAACTTCGCAGATCTACTACGAACAACTAGCCTGTTTATATCACTTGATTCACATCTTGAACATTCCTGCTTTTTTCGTTGTTGGACTAACAGGTCGTAGTCTTTCCAATCAAGCTGCAGGTGAAGAGATTCAGGTACTTACTCAATCATTCATTTTATAATATTAAGAATGCCATCCCCAGTAGTTTGTTACATAAAGTTAGCCATGATACAATCCAAATTGTGAGCATGAGAAGAGTTCCTTCTACAAGGAGGTTTAAATTTCCTTGAGGATTTTTGGTACACCAATTTTATAAGTTGGTGTTAAATAACTAAACTCCATCAACTTCAATAGTATTATTCACTATTGGCGTTGACACAATTATCAATGAATTTCATTTTCTCCCATCTTGCACACTTATCGATGTACTTCCTAACTCTAACGAAACAACTCTACACCCTAAACACATGCTTTATAACTTCAACATATTAAGTGTAGACTTCATATCTCAAATCAACGCACTGATCATCCTTAGTGTTTGTTATACATAGATGATAGATCTATAAAACATTTGAACTCAACAGCAGTGATTTTAGAGAAAGACTTGGATTGAGTAGTAGTGCTTCTTTCTAAAATAGCTGTAAATTACTCGAAAAGAGACTAGTTCTCATCATGTACCATAGGACTGTTGGTTTTAAAATCTCAAATTTTCTTACAAATCTTTTGTGGTTTCTTGTGCAGATACTGAATGAAATGGGTGAGCTTTTAACAAACTCCTTGCCACTCAGCTTTTCAAGAGAAGGAATTGTTTGGAATCCAAAAGAAACATCAAAAGAGGTAAAGGAACCATGGCGTGCGTTATATGGATGATGGTTTGGTCTTTTTTGCTACCTTTTATTTTAAACTCATCAGTTAGTTCATCTGGTGAACTAGGGTTATTTTTGTAATCCCATATGTCAAACATACAATTATTAAAATTTCAAATTTAGTTAAGAATCTTGGTTTGGATTTCTTCTTGTTTATAATCATAGAAAAATCAAAATATGCTTGCTTAAAATATCATTTTAAATTTGTTTAATTTTAGTTGTTGTGATTTCAATTTTCCAATGTTAGTATTTCCACTTTAGTTAATCTTGAATTTTGTTTCTCGTGCTTGTTTATTGTTGTTTTTTTCTAAAAAATATTGTAATCTATTAATGTTTTCTCCATAAACCTTGAAAACATATTCATATATTGTATGTATTTACATTATAATTATTTAGTCAATTAACTTTGATGGACTAAATTTTAGTTTATTCAAATAATGGAGATTTAAGAGTGAATGAACTAAGATTAAACAAGTGGACTAAAATAATACTTTTTAACTATTTTAATTTTCTTAAAAATGTTAAATGACAAATTTAGTAATTTGACGTTTGGTTAATATATTAGAAAAATTGCATCAGATGACAGAAATATTTAAAAAAAAATAGTTTATAACACTTTTTTATTGGTGATATCAAACTAAGGACTATCGGAAGATTATTAGAGGATTGTCGGCTTATAAACTTGCTATTTTTGTAATTTAGAAAATATAGTGACATAGACTCTACTATCATAAGCTTTTATATTTTTTGCTATTTTTGCAAGCGTTCTTAATATCTATTTGATTGATGAACTTATAACAAATTTAATCCATGGGTTTTCAAATTTTAGAAATAAAGCATCTTCTATCATGATTTTATTAGACTTAAAATTAAAAAACATATATAATATATCAACCATAGCACGTAATTAAGATGTTATTTGATTGACGTTTTAACGGTTTAACATCGTGTTTGTAGGTGTAAGAAATAATAATAATAAAAGAAAGTTGCATATATAACATAGTTTATGTATTCAACTTCCAAAGTTGATCAATTATACTCTATTGCAAGTAGATTTTGTTGTTCGTAAATTTTGTAAATCTTTAAAAACTTTGCAATTATTCTAAAAAATTATTGATGAACTCTAAACAGTCAATCTAAACCAACCTTAAAAATTTAAAATCTATTTCACACTTTTAAGAGTTTTGAGATTGATTAGGAAAAGAAATTCAAGGATAAAATTAAAAGTATAATTGTTTATTGGATAACGATTGTTTTCGGTTGACTTAGTGTTGGTAGGTCGAAGTTAGTAAATATTAATTTGGTATGTTTAATCAACGATGACAAAATGTCATTCATTCCAAAAAGTTTGTGTGGACAGTTTCAATTATCGTCTTAAATATTAAATGTGACTATTTACAAATATAACAAAATATCACATTTTTGATTAAATTATATATATATATATATATATATATATAAAATGGAACTAATTGTACCAAAAAAGAGTTCATAGAATTATTTTTCTTTAAAAAAATCGAACTATTTATTGTAAAAAACAAAGGAACTGTTTTTCAGAAATTAAAATCGAAACAAAATCGAACCATTTGCGTTTGAACATTTTGAAACGTCTCTTCACTTTTCCCGCACAAAACAATGTCACTCCCAACTTTCTTCCATCCATCTTCTTCCTCTCCGCCAGTTCAATTCCGATCAAAACTCCGTTCAGTGCTCCGATTTTCATGAACCCTCACCTCTAAACTCCCAAACCTCTCAACTCATTGCGCTTTGTAATTTCATCTGCCTACAATGGCTTCCAAGGACCCCGAAGAGACTGCCAACACGGCCACTGGGGAAGAAAGTTTGGCCTTCAAGAAGAAACGGGCACGGCGCGTGAGCTTTGCTGATCGCGAGATCACTTCAGTGCATATCTTTAAGAGAGACGAGGACTACGAGACGCCTCCTGAGCCCCAAACCACTCCCGAGGCTGCTCTTTCGGACAACGAGGTCCTAGGGTTCTTCAGGGACTTGGCTGATAGCGACGATTCCCGTGAATCTTCACCTAATTTGGATGATGACGTTCTTGGGCAGCGGAAATCATTTCTGAGACCGCTTGGATCGCCGTCACCAGGGAGTATTTCTGCCGGCTCTGCAACTTCCAATGACGGTATGTTATTCTGTTTCTTTATCGCTTTTTGTTTTATCTAGCATTTTGTTTGTTGGGGTTCTGCGATTTGAGGGTTTTCGATGAAGAAGTAGATTGTTTTTCATGGTAACAATTTATGAAGAAGTCAGGATTTTCTCTGCATTGCTTGCACACATGAGAGGTTAGTTGCACTAAAATATCCACTCACTTCACTATTGCAGAAGAAAATTTTTTCGGGCCTGTATCAGCGAGTTTCATTAGACCTATGCGGTTGTCTGATTCTGCTGCCTCTGATGACAATCATGATGTCACAATGGATTCAACAGCATTTTCAATGCATTTTCGTAGCCTTGCTGAATCAGACTCGGGGAGGGATCTCAAAACTCCTACGGCAATTCGGTCTGGATTTGAAGATAGAACGCCGACCCAGAGTACCGTGCGTACTAACCCTGACAGTTTTATGACATTAACAATGGCTGACAAAATGATTTCTCCATCTTCACAATCTGGTGATGTGGTAAGAAGTAAAGATTCTAATGCAATGAGTATCGTGGGAGAGAACTCAGAGAAATATGAATATGGGAGATTATCTCCCTCTTTAGATGCACTTTTGACCGAAGGAAGCAGGGATCTCTATGCTGTTTCGGTGGATGAAAAATTGTCCGAACAGATTGAAACTCGTGAAGTTGATCAGACTGGACAAGGCAACTATGATGAGGAGATTTCTGAGAAAACTGAAATGGTAGATGTTCGCATGATATTTTATTTTTCTTTGATATATTTTTGCTTACCAGACTTACCTTACTGTTATCCAAGGATTGGTGTCACAATTTAATTATTAGTTTTTGTTTGGTCTAGACTGGTGATTATACTTTTAGCAATTGTCCATACAATGGACAGCCTCAACTTATGGAGTTGTAAAATCTTTTTTAGCTCAATCGTTATCTTGTCATTTGTTACCAGAGTCTTCGCCTTGGCAATATTACTGGGTCTTATGTGGTTGGCAGTCGGCATATTACTCTTAACTGCCTCTTGTGTCACATTATGTTGGCAATGCAATTTTATGCTTCCTGACTCGAATGCATAAATTTTTTACTGTAATTAAAAATTTTCCATGCGTTTTGCTGGTGTTGCACAAGATGGTTGAATATATTTGTTCATTTCTTTCCCAGGGAAGCAATAAATACTTCAAACATGTAGGTGAGGAAAGTAATAGCCGCACACATAAAGCTTTTCAATCCAATGGTTTGTTACAAAGAAATTTCTCAGATGGGTGGGATAAGGAAGATGTTCTGATGGACAAGAGGCATGAGACACCAAGAAGCATTGACTATAATCTGAAAGATATATCTCCGCTAAAGAGACTCTTATCCACTGAGCAGAAAGTATCTTTGTCTACTTTTAATTCCCCTTCATTTTCTGCTCTTGTGACTCCTATCTTGAAGCTGTCAAATTATAAATTGAGTACAGAGAGCATGAAGTTTGGCAAGATTCAATTGTCCAAGCAGATAAGTATTTCCAAGTTCAGGCTTCCTGAATCTTCTCCACATGTTTCAAGTAATGGAGAAGGAAAGGACAGATTGAAATCCAGTCCATCCAGTTACTCTTCTCTAGTTAACTTGAGTGGTCAAGCTGATCGTAGCAAAGATCTTGAACACAACAAATACATAGACATTCCTGTTGTCCGTTTAGAAGAACAACTTACTAGATCGAATGGAAACAACAGTGAATTTAAAAGTTCATTTAGCACTTCTGGTAGTGGATTCAAGACTACAAAAGACTTTCCTAGGCTGAGCCAAAGTGAAGAGCCAAAAGGTTTAATTGAGGCTGGAGAAACACCAGACCATATGGATGTGGCTAACTTTTCTGACAATCAACCCAGTGAGCCAGTTACAGAACCCAAGTCACCTGTTCAAGCTGCCTGGACTGAGAACAAAGATCTTATGCCACATATCTTGATGTCAGAAGATCCTTTATCGAGGTCATCTACTAGTACTGAAATTGATGATCTGACGAACATTAGAGCCGATGGCAGAGAACAAAATAATTCAACTAGTATGCATGATACAATTGTTTCATCCCCTTCCAAAAGTTTAGATGTGAGGTTATCAGGAGCCACTGAATGTTCAACTAGTTGCTTGGGTGAACTGAATCAGCGTAACCAGCAAGTCAAGCATGTTAGTGATTGTCTGACTCAAGGTGGAGCTGCCCCTGCACCTACTAGCAATACCAGACCCAGTCCTTTGAATCTGATTGCTGACAACTTAAGATCATTGCAGTCCAAAATTGGAACTGTGTCAACTTCACCACTTCTTAAAGGTTTGTCCTTGGTAGATGGGGATGATAATGGAGTTAACCTTTCAAATCTGCACAATAATTCGGAAACCTTCAACAACTTACAACGTTCTTCGAGAAATGGGAACATTGTGAATTCTCATTTGGAAAGTCCTGCTAAGACCTCCAAGCTTGGTGCTTGTTCACCACAGTTTCAGAAGGCCTGGACAAGTGGACTATCCATTATGCAGGTTGTATTCTCTTTCCTTTTCCTAAGCAAATAACTAACACTGGAAATTTTTATGTAAGCAATGTCAACTCTATCCCCCAGATTGAGTAAAACTCTCATTTGAAAGTTATCTTATCTGCAGTCAACTTTCTACTGACATCTAACGCTCTCAAAAATCATTGTTAACCAATACTTTAGTTGATATGATTAACTAATTGTTGTCTTTAATGATGCTATTGGCTGTTCTGTCAAAGTTTTGAAAGTTAATACTAAGTTTGCTTGTTTTTTTATTTTATTTTATTTAAAATTTTAGAGTCCCTTTACTGGAATACCGAACTACAGTCCCAGAAGGATAATTTCAACCCAGACATCATCAGGCAAGAAAGAGTCTATGGTTGCCATCTCTTGTGAGTCGTCTCTGAGTCCCTTCAAGAATGAACAGTCTCAGAGTTCTGCAAGAAAAAAGCCATTTCAAAGTCCCTTCAGGAATGATCCTTTTAATGAAACAAAAGATGATGGGATGTTTATGAGAAAAGTTATGGTTTCTCCAACATCCAACTTGAGTGGACATATTAATCAGGATAATGATCAAGAAAGCTGTGTATTGGTGAGTTCTTCAAGTAAGGGCAATCACAGCCATTCTGGGAGCAAGAGAAGAAACATTGACCCGATGCCTCTTGATAGGAATCATGATGACAATGACATAATAGTAAGAATTCGACAAAACCTAAAACTTAATCATAATGGAAATTGTGATGTAGACTCCTTGGTAGAAGAGTTCAATCAAATGAGCGATGGAAACAAGAGGATCGAGGACAATAGAAATCGAGCATTTATGCATTGGACGGATGTAAGTTGATTGTTTGTCTTTTTTCTCACTGAAAGCTTGATTTCTTACCTTGAACAAAAAGGATTACTTGTTCGCTAACCATATTTGATGACAGGAGCCAGAGCGATTTATTGTTCTTTTTGTGTCAAGTTCACTAATTGTTTAACTTGCATTATTATGTTGCAGATGTCCAGAAATTTTTTAGCAGAGATAAAAGATTCGCTACCCCCATCAATCAACAAACTGAACTCAAAAGCAGTACATTTCCCCTCATTTCTTCCTTTTTGCTTTCTCTCCTTCTCTCCCCCTCTCTTCATTTACATGTTAAATTGTGTTCGGTAATGTTGTAATCTTCATGAATCATTACCCTAACTGATTCTGCTATTTTGTTATTTCTTTTTCTTTTTCTTTCTCTTGTAGATAGAGAAGCTTGAAGATACTTTGGTTCACCTTTTGAAGGTTAAAAAATATGAATTGCTGTGTTCTGAATTCCAATCTCAGGTTTTTAATATTGAAACAAGCTCATATTTTGATATGCTATTATATCATAACAATTGTCCACTAGTGGAAGTTTTGGCATATTAACATTGGCATTGTTTTATATGTAGAAAGTAACCGAAAATCTTGGAGGAATGCATAAAAGGTGACTTGAGAAGTACATTTTTCTGTATAAATGTGTTATTATTTGAATTCCTCACATTCTCAAGAATTGGTCAAATAACTGTTTTCTACATTGACACTCATGAATTAAACTATCACAGAGTAGAGGAAGCGAGGCCGTTGTTATATAAAGTAGCATATCAGAAGGCAAAGCTTCAGTTGGAGTTTGTAAAGCGTGATTGGTATCTGGTACTGTATTTTCTGGTGATTTTAGTTTTTAAATTATGAATAACTTTTAACCTTTGTGCACACTTCCATGCAGAATAGAGCAAAATCATTGAGCTCTCATATTGAGAATTTGCAAATGTTGAAGTTGAATTATGATCGCCTAACGGATTGTGGTTCAAAGAGCAGTCAGGTTGATGATGGAAATGGACTTTCGTGCCCAATTGATTCCGAGGTCAGGCATGGGGTTTTTAATCATAATTCCTTTTATTTGGCTGGAGATCCTATTGATTGAACCACTGTGATTGGAGTTTCTTGGTCTCACCATTGGGTAGAAGCCTTCTTGAATTTGTGTTATGTTGTGTATACACTTAACTTGTATCCTTGGTATTCTATCTCTAGTTATCACTCTCAGTTTCGTGTTTTTATGTGGTTCACGCACTTGACTATGAAATAGTGCTTGAGTGTATGGTGTACAGATGAATTTTCTGGGATGCTGGTCGAAGGTTCATAATATTGCAATATTTCAGCTTTTGAGTAACTTGACTATTGAATGAAAAATGATCAGTCGCCCTGCTTACTTGTCTGACAAAATATGGGAGCATAATATTGGCATTTTATACTACCAGTAAATTAGTTTTTTAATGTTCAGGAATTCTCTCTAAGCACTCTAGTTAATTAATAAGAGAAATATCAACTATGTAGTTTTATTAGAATTATGTTCTCAATGATCGTTCCAGATATTTATATGTTTCTGTGTGAACACATATTTGTGTATACCTGTTCAATAAATTTGTATGGCAATTTTTTGGTGAATAATACAAGTAAATGTGTTTGGTGCAGGCGTATTGTGAAAGAGCTAACACAATAAAGCATGAATTTGTAACTCTGGATGCAAAGATAAAGGCACTAAGCAAATATTTTTCAACATACTGTAAGTTGAAAGGAATGACCAGTTCAGTTGACATCCTTGGATCAGTTATTGATCATCTAAGGAAGAGAAAGCTCTGCAGGTCTATTTATCAGGATTTGCAGGTTTCTACATTCACTAATTTTCTATTTGACTTAAGATTATAATTTCTTGAATGTCTGATACAGTTTTTTGAACATTATATGTACTTTTTCAGATGTGGAAAGTAGATGACTTTGAGAAAAAAAATGATCACTACACCATACTTCTCAACTACCTTGGTTATGCCTACCAAAGGTTGGATTTTTTTTTCCTTTCTGTTTTTCTGTGTTCGTTTACGAGCAATTAATGATGGGTGAAATCTCAGCTAAACTCTGTATTTGTTCATTGGGATTCTAACTAGGATTACAATTAAAGCCAATTCATTCCCGAGTGTAACCATCTTAAATACATTGAATGATACTCATATTGTGAAGGTACAAAATGATTTTTTAACAGCCTTCTACCTATTATCTTCCATTCTGTTATACTTTGTTTTTCTCCACCAGAATTTTCCAGAAATGAATGCTGGCAGTGCATTTTCTTTTGTGTTAAATGTTGAGAGGACGAGGAGGTGTATTGCCTCCAGGCACTTCTCCAAAGAAACTCAAGTGAGTTAATTCATCCTGCTTGACTATTCTCTCTCTCCATGACTCACTCCCACCTTTTTTGCTTACTTTTTTTCTTTTGTGTATCCGTAACTACTGTCTCTATTTGAGCCGAGCTCAGTTGTGTGAGCTTGGAACCCGAATGGGGGCATTAAGGTGGTTGGAGGTTGGTCCGGTCCACAACTTCAGTCTCTATTTGAAGTGTTTTCTGGTCCCATCAGTTTCATTTTCACTAAAATAACGAAGCTTCTTTCAATTTGAAAACAATGGTGAATTTCAATGTAACTTTCTTGTTTCTTGTTTCTTTTTTTCTTTTTTTTCCTTTTCCCTTTATTTAAAAAAAGAAGAATGTACCTGGCAATTGATTTACTTATACTTATCCGGAGTATATATGCTATAATCTTTACCATGTCAACATCTTGACAGTTTAGATTGCAAACTTCATGTTCATAATGTTGATGCACTATGCTGATTCTTGCAATGCTTTAATTCTCTCTTTATTATGCAGATGATGAGTTCTCTTCTACACAACCTGCTAGATGTGATTGAGGAAATGCAGATTGCCCAGATAAAGATTTCAAATCTCATCCTAATAAGATTTTACTCACCTTCAGGTCATTAATATTTTTGTTTTTACTTTTGACCATGCATGATAATGCTTTGCTCGTACATGATTACCCGCATGCATGATCTTCACTAGTTAGTGTTTTTTCCAACAATGTTTCATTTTAAAACACCACTCCCAAAACCCTTCCCAGAAACAGTGGCAAGAAGGAATCAAAGAGTCTTCCATGATAAATCCCTTGCTGTTTGGATTGTCTTGAAATCGATCACAGAAATGTCTCCTCCTAGTGCACCCTCACATAAAATTTCGGAAACTGCAACATTCAAGATCTCAACTTAAATTGGAGAGCTTTTATTTTTCCAGCTTGATTCTGTTTTTGTTTCGCTACTGTTCTGCTTTTTGCTATTCTCATCTCGTTTTTTGGGTACTTTTCTTTGTATTAAACTCATTCCCAATCATGACCTAGTGAAGATTTGTTATCATGGCTTAGTAAAGAGTTGTTTCTTTGCTCTTGTTTTTGTGATGTCTAGACATGATGAGGTCGTTGAGGAGGTGTCAACCTAGTTGAGATATCTGGTTGTAACTATTGATTCCTAGTACTTCTGTTAGCTCTTGTATAATCCTCTTGTACTTTGAGCTTCTCTCTCATTTTGACTATTAATGAAGAGATTTGTTTCCGTTTTTTTTTTAAAGTTTTAATGTATTTTGAACGTGTGCAGCTTCCTAACTTTTTATGCATACTTATTCGTGATGTCTGCTTATTTTTTATCCTCAATTGACCTCGACCAACATGAATGATCTGTGGATGTTTCATAACCACATATTGTTTTCCCTTGTGAGAGCTTAAAAACCAACTTCCTTTTGCTGTTCTAATCTTTGCAGACGAGCAGCTTGATTTGCAACTTAGTTTCATTAACTTCCAAAGTGGCTGGAAGGTAAATCTGGTTCTGGACGTATCAGATTTGAGTCGGTAAGCCACAGTTTAACCTTTCTATATTTATACTGTCTTGTTCGTCTGAGTGACCTAATGTATAACTATCAAATTCTGTTACTTATTACTGATTCTTTTTTTATAGAATTCTTATTGTCGTTGGGCATGCAATATGTATACTTTTCAGTTGCCAATAGTAATTCTCCAGTTCAATTTTGTACGTGATAGTAACCTAGAGCTTATGATGTCCATTGATTACATAAAATTTTATGACTGGAGTTGGATGAATCATAAACGTGATTTACACAGCAATTTTAACATAATCGTATTGATTATTGATTAATTGCTTGATCTCTTGGCAGAGGGATTTACCCTTCTGAAGTTCTTCCACATAAGGTTGAATCTCCTGCTTCAACTCAGTACGCACTCTCAGAGTCGATGTTAAATGGCATTACAACTGCGGTTGAGGATTTAGATCCTGGGTATTCGAGGATTTTAAGAGTTTGTAGATGTGTTTCGGAGGCTGTCCAAGGCTCATCTAGTCGACAATAGCATTTTCTCATTTGTCTGCATGTTAGCTGGCAGTTCCAACATGATTGTAAAATCTAGTCTTATTAGCGGTCAGGTATTTTTCCCTCGAAAATACACGGAGGAATTGTAATTTTGACTAACCTGTTGGACGAATTTCTTTATGATGTCTTTAAGGTAGCTGAAGCTTGTTATTTTACAAAATACATCTAAACTATAAGCAAGCTCGATGATGATAATTACTGAGATTAACCAATCTTGGTTTCATGACTTGGATCTCTTTCGTTTTCTGTTATGAGGGTCTCATCTAAAAGTTGAAGGCCACCTATGGATGTTGGAATAATGAACTGCAGGAGGATCAAGTTAAAGGCTTAAAGCTACCAGTGCACAGAGTTCATCAAACATCATCATTCAAAATTAGGTAATATCCCACGCACTCTTAAAGTGTAGTGTAAAGATAGAGTAAGTTGGCCTGTTAGGTCATGGAGTTCAGCAGCTGACTCAAAATCCTAGGATCTTATTGCTTAATTTCTTTATTGTCCGTTGGATTTTAGCATGACCCAAAAGCATTATTTTTCTGATCATAATATAAAAAATTCTCAAGTTGGATTTATGCGTTTTATTTTCTTGCCAAGCCACTCTACTGTGTTACATGAGTTTCAAATTTGACATTGTTACATAAACATAAAGTTGTTTAACATGGGGGGGATCTGCTTGGATCAGCATCTTTCTTTTTAATATTATAGTGTTTATCATTCCATGAATTAAAGGAGGCCAGCAAGGAGTGGTCCAGTGTGTATTGTAACTTCACGTGGCATTATGAGGGTGCAAGTGATAATTATTGGGAGGGAAAATGGAGAAGAGGCAGGACTAGTGTGTTGCTGATCTCATGTGCTGGGATTGGATGCTATGCCATTTGTCAATTTTAGAGAAAAATGACATATATTCTTCTACATTTCTATTTTACTTGTACAATATTATACGAAAGATAGGTTTAAAGGAAAAAAAATCATTAGTTCTACTTTGGCTCTTATAACATGTTCTATATAAGTCTGTAGTTCGTTTTTCATAATGATTTAGTCTCTATTTTTTAAAAAACTTACGTCAAAAGATTGTTTCAATTACCTTTAATAGGATTTTGAGTTTTTTTTTAATTGTCTATATTTTGTTTTTTAAATAGAATTTTTTTTGAATACTTATCAACATAGTCATTATATTTTTTTAGTAGGAGTTAAATAGTTAGTTATACGATTACGAGGACCAAAATGTTGTAAGAGCCAAAGTCTAGGAATTAAGAGTATATTTTATTATTATTATTATTATTATTATTTCTTAGTAAAAAGTGCAATTGATTTAATGTTCCTATTTGGGATTGGAATTTATTATTCTTGTACTTTGTCATAAAGAAGTGGAAAAAAACTTTTTTTTTTCTTTGGAAAGCTACAGAAATTCAGTCAGTTTTAGGTTAGGATTGGGGGGAGAGCATTTCTTGTGATATTGAAATTCCCCAAGCCATGTTTTTATGGCAAATGGGTATTATGTTACAGCCAACGTTTTTCTTGCGAACAACAAAATCTAGACTACTTTAGATCAAAACTAGCAAACTGAAAGTGACCTAATTTCTTGATGTAGATGTTCTCTTATGTCAAATAGTTTAGAGCCTGTTGTAGTATTATTATAAGTTATAACAAAGACAAGTAGGATTTTGTCTGTATGTAAAATCCGTAGAGGATGAAACCAATAGTTTTTTGAAAGGATAAACTTTTATAGCTCCACATGAACTCATAAACAGTGAAAATGTCATTCAATTTATAGCATAGAATCTCTGTTATATTCCATCACTAATTACAAAAAGGAGTTGATTATGAAGTTTACTTGAAAACTTTATGCTTTCTTAAATAGGTTATGAATTTTTAAGTATTTATGAGATTCGTTGTTGAATTCTCTACTATCATTTAACATTTTTACTGTTCATTTGACTTTTGTATGGTATTGTTTCAATATCAATATACCTAATTGTTTGATTAATGAAAAATATCTTTGGATGCAGGTAAACAATAATGTTGAAGAGAAAAGTGGAGGAAGAGGAGGAAGAGAAAGCACTTTCGCACACTTTTTGGGTTGGTGGGGTTGAATGGCTTTGATTGTTGAATCTTTGATGTCTTTTCTTCATTTGCCAAGTAGGGCCTTTGATTCCTTCATATTAACAATATGTCTCTCTCTCTCCCTCTCTTTGAGCTTTGAAAATTGAAGATTATAGCATAGCATCTAAAGCAACAGGGCTGTTTTTTAATCAATTGGTTTCTCATTTGTCCTTTTTTTTTCTCTGTTCAATTTGTTGTCTTCCTTCCAAACATGATCTGATAAGAGTGGCTTTCCAAGTGGGATTTTACTGTTTGTTGTAAAGTTTGAATTATCTTTTCAAAATCTATGCGATTGAGAGACATGAAGATGTAGACATTTTTTCTTTCATTTTTCATTTTTAGGTATGGACATGTTTGCGAGTGATTTTAAATTACTAAAAATTAAAACATTTTTTGTTTTTGTATCTTTATCTTTCAACATGACACTTTTGGAAATGATTTTAAATGGTTAAAAATTGCTAGTTAGGTTAGGAGTGAAATTTATTGTAATCCTTTTAAAATCACATAATTATATGCTTACATTTTGTAAACAGCTTTATTAAATTAAAGTTTTCTTTTAACCAAAAAGAGTTTAGCTCAATTAATATTAAATAAGCCATCAATTTCTTAGATATTCTTCTTAAATTCCAGAATATCTAAAACAAAAGATGACATTTTAGTTCTGGTGCTTTGAGGTTAGGTTAGGGTGTTTTCATTTCATAGCTTAAGTTTTGGCATTTCTCTGATTTGACTTTTCATTAAATGTTTTGGTTACTTTTCAATTTCCATTGGACATTAAATTTAGGGTCCAATTAACGAAATTGTAAAATTGTGAGTCACATTCAACTAAATATATATATATATATATATATATATATATTATAATTGACAAGTATTTAGTATTTACAGCCTGTTCTAATAATAATAAAGTAAGTAAGTATTTATAGCTAAATAAAATACAAAACTTTTGATACCTAACTTATTTTTCCTTTAACAATTGACAAATTTATGAATTACATATAATTAACACAGTTATGATTGTAAAAAAAATATCTATTTAAATGAGAATAATTTAAACCCTAAATTTTTGTAACATATGAATTTGCACCTTTGCATTACATTTTGTTTAGAAAAAAACTACACAGTTTTTAAGGAAGATTTGAGATAGCGTAAATTGGTAATAAGTTTATGATTTAAGGATTTTATTTTGACATTTATTTTTAAAATTAGAAATAAGAAAAATGTGTGAATATTTAAGAATACAACTCTAAATAGAATAAATGGCTTTTAAGAACTGAATTAATTAATAGTTGAAAAATGGATTTTATTTTATTCACTAATTAGGATGCATAAATGATGGAGTGGATGCCTACTTCCACCAAATGAGTAACCAAAAGTTTAGCTTTACATTTAAATTTATTGGACACCCATTCACACAACCCCTAACTTATACCATTAAATCTCTTTTCTTTTCTTTTCTTCTTTATTAGTATTACTATTAAAAAGTATTTGGTTTCATAAATTAAAAAATGGATCTCGAAAATGGATACTAACATATCTTGTTTCTAAATTATATAATTCATAAAAAACTATATATTATTTTATATCTTACAATTAATATTTATAATTATAATAGTGAATAATTCTTTGTTTTCTACAATTTTTTATATTTTAAATAAAATTTAGGGCGTTTTCTTTTTGTTCTCAAGAAATTTGAAGGTTTGAGTAATTTTTAAATATACATACATATATATATATATATATATCGTTTTCTTTCTAACAATGTTCTTGTTCTTATGTTCTTTTAAAATGGTATATTAACATTTTATTCATTTCTTTTTCAATCATAAAAAACTTTTTTATTCGTAACAAATATATATACACTCACGTGTTATTAACCATTGAATTTGTAATTTGAAAAAGAGATGATTGAAAAATAAATAAAAATGGATGTTAAAGAGAATTATAGAATAATGTAGATGTTGAGAAGTATAAGATATCTCATATGGAGTTAATTATAATGAAGTGTATCTATAATGGATTTAGGATATATTAGTTTCCTAATCATAAATGAAATAGATTATCTTTCAAGTTGAACAAAGCAAGTCGTGCCAAATGGAGAAGGTTATTCTCGACTCGATTGAGGGTCTTCTTCGGACTATATATTGCAGTTCAAGTACGACTTTGGGTCAGGGCATGTGGCTTATATCAATCTTTAATTGTCTCTTTTGGCTCGTATCATGGAAATACTTTCTTATTTTCAAAAGTCAATTTTAACCTTTTGGTTCAAAATCACTCATAACAATATAATATCATCATGTACGTGTTTTTCTTTTCTCCTTACAAATATTGCTTTTATTTTGCATCCTCTTCTATAATATGATATATTTTTCACTTTTCTCTATCCAAATATCATTTTTCTTTTAATTTTGTCCTCTAAAATTTACTTTAGATTTCATTTTCTATTTTGTGTCTTTTTTTAGTCTATTTGTGAAATTTCTCATTTTCTCCCTAACTTATTTTCTCATTTTCTACTTTTTTTTCTCTTTCTATAACTTTTCTCTCTACCATTTCTTTCTATTTATGTAAATATTTTTTCCCTATCTATTTTCCTTCCTTTCACTGATATTTTTATCTTCCATTCTTCCACTTTACTCTGCTTACCTTCTTTTAATTTGTTTATATTTATATTTAACTTCTTCTAATCTTTTTCTCTCTAAACCATTATTTTCTTTCAAAAGTAAATAATACTATTTCTCTATATCTCAACCTTTTTCTATCACTCAAACAGTTTTCAATACACTTAAAATTTAAAAGCTTTTATTTTAGTTTTTGTATTTTTTTCCTTTATAAAAATAAGAAAGCCAACAAAAATTAAAAACTCAAATGCTTATCAAATAGATTTCAAATTGTTAAAATTAAAAAAAAAAAACTAAATATATTAATTTTAGCTCATATGTTTCAAAGTTGATTGAATTCCTATAATAAAATAATGACATGAAGATTAAAAATTTTCAATTTAGATTAGACCAACATTTTTTGTATTTATCTTAATCATAGTCAACTTAAGAACTCAGTTTATCTTCGTTTACTTATTAATCATTTTGGACTTGCTTATATATATCTCGATTATTTAAATAAAACAACCTCTAACTTTAATTATTTAGAAAAATTATAGAATATAATATTAAATCTTAGGTAGGTGGTTATTAAACTCATAACCTCTAAACCCATCACTATTTATCTAATAAGATCTTTCGTAATTAAGATTGATGAAATTGATGTTGATTTAAATAAATTTTAGTAAGATGGTTGAAAACACTAATTTTTGATTATATGAGTATCATAATTGTTAAATCCACTTCACCCCTTCCAAATAACTGTCTTACAAAGAAAAACTTGAAAATTATATATATTGTGTTCTTGAGAAAAGGAAATACAAGAGACTAAAATAGAAATGAAATATATTTCTTTTTTGAAAGATACACTCAAGCAAGTACTTGTCCCTTCATAAACTATAATATCTCTTATCACACACACACACACATATATTATTAATATTTAGTAGTGAAAAAAGGTATTATAATAATATTGAAAATTCTTTTAAGAATAAAAAAGTACCCTTTTTGGCTTTTGGCAATTAAATAAAAAAACAGAGTCAGAAAAAATGGAAAATGGCAATTGGCAAAGCACATGCCAAGTAGGTTTTGATGCATTCAATTGGAGGGACCATTAATGCAGAGTGAGGGCCTAACTTCCTTGATAAAAGACAATGACCCATTTTCACTAATCCCTTTTTTTTTTGCTTAGATTTTCTCTATTTTTTTTCATTATCATCTAAAAAAAGAAACCTTTTATAGTTTTAGTTTTAGTTTTTTTTAATTGGGTTGTGTCATTTTTCTCCTTCTCACACATGCTCACATCCATCCCATATCCTTCTCTTCTTCTTCCTCTATCCATCTAAAAAGAGGGAAAAAAAAAAAAAAAACCCAGAATCAGATTAAGAGAGATTCTAAAAAAATTTCCAGTCTTTTTGTGTTTCTCTTGCAGTAATCATTGATTTTGTTGCAAATTTGAAGACCCTTTTTACCGATCTTTGTTTGTGTGTTCTAAGTACGGTAATTTCTTTCTTTAAACCTCTTTATACTTCTCTTCAGGTCTGTCTCTTTTGTTCTGTATGTGTGTGGTTCATCTTCTTAGAAAAATAGTGATTTCTGTTAAAGTATTGGTTGATTTTGTTGACTACCCGTTTTTTTTTTTTTTTTGTTTCTGTTTTGTATCAAATTTGTTATTGCTGAGTTCTTGGTTCTTCATGTTTTGGTTTATTTTTCCCAAGTGGGTTGGTTTGATTGTCTGAATTTGTGTGTGTGTGTGTGTTTTTTCATGGTTTTTGCTTTTTCTGACTAGTAATTATGATTGTTGTAAAAGAGCTAGACGATTGATTTATTCAGTGTATGAAATCATTGCAGGAAGCTAAGTCTATTTATTGTCGCCATGGTCCTCATGGGTCAGAATTGATTGTTCACGAAAGTTTTCTTCTCTTCCCCTTTATTCTCGTGCCGAGTATGAATTTGTGTTAGTTTCTTGGAGCTGGGGCCATGGTTAGTGGCCATATCTTTCCACTTAAAGGCAGGTTCAGGTTTCACCTACCTATCCTCAGTTTTCCAATTATGTGTTCTTGTTTTATTATCAGCTGAAATATTTACCTTTTTTGGGCATTTTATATAATTCTGGATTTTAGCTGATAGCTTATGCGGATTTATTGAGGGGGAAATCGTGGGGGTATGGTATATATATTCATTTGTAGGTTGAGTTCTTAATCTTTGTTTTGAGCTGAACGAACTCTTTTGCTGAAAGTAACCACTTTGGAAATGCCTTTTTTGGCATTTGTAAGGATTTGAGGAGTGGTTTTGATCCTTTAATTAATGTAATTTTGATCTATTGCAGAAGTTGAATTTAGCTTGTTCCTATAGTTGATTATAGTCTTGGAAATCTAGAAGGATTTCGAAGGGAAAGTTTCAAGGATCTGATTGCAGCATGGGTTACATATGTGATTTCTGTGCGCAACAAAGGTCGATTGTGTATTGCCGATCTGATGCTGCAGCTTTGTGCTTATCTTGTGACCGAAATGTTCACTCTGCTAATGCCTTGTCAAGGCGCCACTCGAGAACATTGTTATGTGACCGGTGCCATTCACAAGCAGCATTTGTTAGATGTCCTGAAGAGAATATTTCACTTTGTCAAAATTGTGACTATATGGGGCATAGCTCATCTGCCTCCATTTCGTCTCGAAAGAGACAACCAATCAATTGTTACTCAGGCTGCCCGACGGCTGCAGAGCTCTCATCTATCTGGTCATTTGTTTTAGATCTCCCTTCTGGAAGCGACGCTTGTGAGCAAGAATTAGGATTGATGAGCATTGCCGAAAATAGTGCTGTAAATGCCTGGGGCCCAAATGATAAAGCTGGTCAAAATGTTTCTGGTGTAGATGAAACCAATGAGTTCTCAAGTGTGGATAAATCAATTTGGTATGGATCGTCTTCAATGCCTCACATTATGGACCAACCGATTACTATGGATGCAACTTCACCCAAGGTATTTAACAAATCATTTTCTCCAGTCGTAAACTAGAACCAAATGGTTTCTGAATCAGTTACGTTGTTTCATTCAATCCAAATCCTTCTTATATTTTGTGGTTCCCCCAAAATGCTTGTTGATAGACCAAACTAGTAGACAGTGTATAGTCCTAATTTTACTAATCTATGTTGAAATGACAAACCAAAAAGGATATAGACTCGTAGGTTCATATCTCAATCTTAATGGCATCAATCTATTTCTACCATATTAATACCTTATGGCTTTCCTTTTGAAAATGTTAGTAGGTTGTAAGAACATAATGTATAAGCAAACTCTCGGTTTGGAATACATTGGTTAGTGTCTTAGTCGCCATTTTTCTATCGTGGTTTTCATTTTAAAATGTCCTGGTATCACTTAGTCGCTTGTGAGAATAGTATGTTTAGTAATTTTGTACACAAGTTTTATCCATTTGACAAGTCGAAACAATTTTCTTTAACAACTGGCGAAGTTTAAATTTCAACTAACTATTTTATTGAAACCATAATTATTGTTCAAAGATGTAATTTGTTGTGTATTTACACAATGATCAAGGATCCTCACTTTAATCTCCATTAGTGGATAGAGTGTCTACCTTGCACTTGAAGTAGATATTGGGTCTGTCATTTTTTCCAATTATTTTTGTTCTTCTGATCTCATATTAAAAAAATTGCGGTTACCACTGGACACAATCCAAAGTTATACTCTACAACACTTCTTTTCAAAAGCCATAGTTTTTCGTTTTTTATTTTAGGAGTCATGGACCTTGCTGAATAAATATTTGGATGGGCATTGATAGATAATCATTATCTTTAGACTCTGCAGTGAACTCTAAAACTTCAGTAGTTGTTCCTTGTTGTTTCCTAAGTTCTTAATATTCGTTATGGTCAACTCTCTTTTTCATAACTTGAAAATAATTTTGCCCACCTATATTTTTCAAATAATGCAAAGTTGTTTTATATTTCCACAAACATCTTTAAATGGTTCTACAGGCAGCAGTGTTACTTTCTACAATCAAACTTTGTCGTTCTAGTCTACTTTGCTTACTAAAATTACTCGATTATGACTCTTTGTGATGATATTTATGCCTTAGAATTCAATAATTTTTTTCCATAAGAATCTTTGCAAATTTCACACTATTAATATGCAGTTGCACTATCCTGGAACAAAAGGTCCTGAAATCGATATCGAAGATGATCTATACGAGAGTTTGAATATGGATGAAGATAGTTTGAATATTGAAAACTATGAAGAACTATTTGGTGTGTCTCTCAGTTATTCTGAAGAACTGCTAGAGAATGGTGGTATTGATAGCTTGTTCAGGATGAAAAACTTATCTGCCGCTAAATCTTGTTGCCCTGGTGGGGGTGCTGCAGAGGTACCTCAATTCGCTAAATCTTATTTCTTCATGTCATTTGTTTCCTAATTTTTTTGAGAATGAGCACATTGTTAGTTGTTTCTCAAGGATAATTTTGTAAGGATTTGATAAATTACACACCACTTGATTTAAGTTTAAGCTATAACAAGCATTAAGATACCCGTAATTACACTTGAGTATACTGTATACTTAACAATTTCAAGCTTCATTTCAGAAATGTGTTTGTGATAAGTAACTCTTGATCATTGGATTTAAGAACTGTGTTGAACATCGAGCCTCAAAAAACTCAACCCAAGAGTCCCAAAACCAATTTGATCTCAACCCCTAAGATAGTCTAGATATCCTAAACCATGGATTTGACAAAACTTGTGGCTGCCATAAACCCTTGATCTTTGGATCTCTCCACAAGTAAGATTGATCAAGTCAAGCTTGAATGATTCTAAACATCCAACCTTAACCGTATGTTAAAGAAACTTAGCTCTAGGCTGAAGGAAAGCTCAAAGATTTTTTTTACTACACATGTCCAAGTCTAGCCTTAAAATAAAAACTCTTGAAGTAATTTGAAAGGCAGGTTCCTGAATCTAATGCCTGACTCGCACAAACTGAAGCTTGAGATGCACTTGAATTTGTTTGATCAAAACTGTAGTCTTTGACAGATGAATAAGATAACTTGGTTCACATCATTTGCTAAACATGAATGTTTATTTATGTTCAGGGGGCATCAGTCAGTTTTGTTAATAATGTAATGCAGCCTGCAAACAGTAATGCAGCATCGGCAGATTCCGTTATGAGTGCGAAGACTGAACCAGTTCTTTGTTATAACAATAAGCAAGAGCACTCCGGCCTATCGTTCTCTGGCATGACTGGAGAGAGTAGTGCAGGAGAACATCAAGACTGTGGAGCTTCATCAATGCTTCTAATGGGAGAACCGCCATGGTGTTCTATGGCCACTGAGACTTCCTTCCAGTCATCTAATCGTAGCGATGCTGTAATGCGCTATAAGGAAAAGAAGAAAGCTCGAAAGTGAGTATTTAAGATTAACTTAGACATGTGCATGCATATGCAGTTTTTTTCTCAACCTCTTTTGCATGTTCACTCATTATTCACCAATTTAGCACTTTCAAGTTGGAATTGAAATTCTGAAGTATTGCAAGTTACGCAACATAAATTGTCATAAAAAGCAATGACCTGTCATAAATACTGTAAAAATCTATCATGCTGATGGTTGAAATATGCTGAAGGTATCTCTGGTTGTCTATTGTCTTTCTTAAACAGATTCAAATAAGGTGCATACTCCTTAAGTATTAGC